>CM038792.1:245729181-245828477 GCA_021764765.1 Vicia sativa
GACTTCACGGCGGGGATGTTATGTACTTAAAGATGAAAGATTGTGACGAACGGCTGCGAAGAAGGCGGATCGAGGAATCTAGATGAGGTTTAGTCTTTGATGGGCGATTAACGTTTTTGGCAATGGAATTGGGTGAGTCATCATTACTCCCGAAGGTTCTCATATCCGTTTTCCTTGATTCTATTTGATTGCACTAAAACATCGCGAGAATCTGAAGCTTGCATCATAGTATTGAAGAAGCCATCGACTTGAGGATCAAGATCCTTGACATATATGGAGACTCGAGCTTGTGATCAATCGAATCAAAGACATATGCTCATCAAATCTTGGTTTAATTCCTTGAGATTATGCAAGGCGTTTGTTGACTTTCTTGACAAAGGTTGAGCGCATCATATCCCTCGAGATCGGGCCCGATGGCGGGCCTTTGTACTTTATCTTCCATATGTTCAAAGTCAATTGGAATGATATGCCTAAAATCCGTCAGACGCCTTGAAGACTGCATATGTGTATGGCAGAAGCGGTTTCGGCGATAAGCCGTGGTTCCACGACATAAAGCGTTTCCTTGAACCGAGAGTACCCTCGGGGCGCATTACAAAGATAGGAAAACTCTAAGGGAGGCTTTCAAGAAACTTCTTCCTCAATGAAGATGTGCTATACAAAAGACATGGAGTGCGCTCGGATGCGTCGACGGGCAAAGCGAACCGATCATCCATGAAGTGCATGAATGATCCTTTGGAACCATTCAAATGGGCATCGTTGTCGAGAAAAATCTTAAGAGCGAGGATACTATTGGATAACAATGGAATCCGATTCTGTAAACACGTCGAGAGGTGTCACAGTGCGGATCTGTGATAAGATCCATGTGCGCCGACTACACTCAACGTTCTCTCTTCTCGTGGCCTTTCTCCATGTGGGGAATTGACATGATCGGAATGATCGAGACAAAAGCGTCCGGACGCCGCTTTATTCTAGTGGCTATTGACTTACTTAAATGGGTGAGCGACATCTTCGCCAGCGTTACAAGACAAGTGGTTGTGAGGTTCATCAGAACAACCTCATTTAGATATGGAGTTCGAGCAAGATCATTCACAGAAATGGATCGAACTTGAACAACAAAATGATGAAAAGAACTATGTGAGAATTCAAGATCGAGCATCATAACTCATCTCCTTCTGCGGAAAGATGAGCGGTATGTTGAAAGCGCAACAGAACATCGAAGATCGTCCGGAAAATGGTCATCAACTTACAAAGGCGCGAAATGCTTTGCATTGCTCTGCATGGGTATCGTGCTTGATCGCGCACTTGAGCGAGGACTCCTTTTCTGGTATCGGCATGGGCGGTGCTCCCGTATAAGTTGAGATTCATCAATGAGAGTTCATGGAAGACCAAACTATACGAGGCAGAATGGTGTCAAAGCGAGATATGACAGTTGAACTTAATCGAAGAAAAGCGCTGACGCTACGTGTCACGGACAATTGTATCAAGAAGAATGAAGAAACTTTCGACAAAGGTCCGACCTCGCGAATTAGAAAGGCGACCTCGTGCTTAAAGATTCATCTTTCAACTTTGATTCTAGGGCAAATGGACTCCCAATTACGAAGGCCCATACATTGTCAAAAGAGATTTTACGGTCTTTATGACTCTACCATGACCATGGGCATGATGAACTCCGCATCACATGAATCTTGGCCTGATCAATAAATACTGTCTAAAGAACAAAACATTTCATTAAGTCGAAAACCGAAAAGGCGGCTTAGGCAAAAAAGCGTCTCGGTGGATTGAAAACACGAAAAGCGATCAGGGCAAAAATTAGAGACAATAAGCGAAATTATCACGATAGATTGAAAACACGAAAAGAAATCTAGGCAAAAATAAGGATACAAAAAATGACAAAGTAGCGCAATCGATCATGCTTACCGTCGATCGAAGAATCTTCCATCAACGGATCTTCAATCAAATTTTAAAACAACAAACCGCGTTAAATTCAAAGTTGTTAGGGATAATAGCGGTTATTGCTTTCAATGTAGCCTTTCCCAATAAATTATCATTTCCAATTTTGTGAATAGTTCATGGAATCACGCCTTTGGTGATTACCATTCTATCAATAAATTTGAGCCTTGTGCCTTTTGTTTGCAATTCCTACTTTATTACATTTTGCAAAATAACGCTTTTTATTGTGAAAATCACATTTTGAAACTAAAAAGTTTTAAATGAATTTTACTTCAAAATTTTGAAACAAAAGCAAAATTTTCCTTTGAACTATGAACACGGAAAGAACTCAAGAGTTTTCTCCATAAGTGTTTCAATCTCAGAAGGATAGAACAAGCTACAAATCTTCTTTTCGTCGAGAAATCATCGAAAGGACGGTGTTCTTATCGAAAAAATTCCCAGCGAGTTGCCAATGAAGCGCCTTTCTCCAAGAAAGTTTAAAGCATGCAACTCGGATCCTTCATTGTTAGCGTCTACACCATTCTGCGGATATTGCTAAATGTTTGTTCGAGCGTGGCGTGGTCCTTTTCCCAAATACCTCTTTAATTACATCAAGTATTGTTAGCATGCATATAACATTCATGACATTCATACATAATAGCACCATTTATGCATTTTGCATTCCTCGAAAATGTTTGCTTCCATATCATGGTTTAAATCACACTTATTCATGTAGGGTTTGATCATATCGATGAATTATCCCAAAGCGAAATACATCTTTTTCTCTTTCACGATCCCGGTGAGATCATTCTTCATGGGAACAAAGTCTTGATTGACTTTATTTCGATTCGTTCTGGATAGAACCACATCTATAATCAACAAAGCGATAAGCAATAGCCTCATCATTTGAGCGACTTATTTTTCTTTTCATTCCTAAACTTGTCATGAAAGTTTATTCTTCTCAACAAGGTCAAATCACGACCCGTCGAGAAATTCAATGATTGTCTTTTGTTTAAAAGAAAACACATGTCTTAGATCAAAATGCCGCGTCTTCTCAAAGAGATCCTCGGAATTTTATCAAGAAAGTATGAAACTCATTTGAGTTATTTCTTTCACATCTATTATTCACAAGGTGAATACTGGGTGATATGTCTCAAAGATTTACCTTGTTATAGTTATCCTTATTGATAATTGGTAGTATCTTGAACTCGTGTGAAATCTGTTTCCATCTTTATCGATATTCAAAGTGAATACTCGAGAGAAACTTTTCAAAGATTTACCTTGTTATAATTATAACCCATTTGATAAATGGTAATATCTTTATAATTCATTACCATAAACTATCAAGGTGATAATTGGTAATATCATCTTCTACCTTACATTGTCATGAAATTTGACGGAAGGTAATCTCTTTGTTCCCAGTGAAGCAGATATTCACATGTTTTGTGAATCTCTTTTTCCCAATGAGACATATTGCATGTTTCCCAACAAACAGGATCCTCTCTTCTTAAGCGGATCGAGTCATCCTCAAATTTTTCCTACCATGTCATTTCTACGATATCATTTGGTGAAACTTGTTCAATCATTTGCATCATTCGCATTTTGGTATCTTGGGTCCAAAATTTGCGTATTCGATATTTAGAATCTCTTTACACCTATCAAAACAAGATATTCATCTTCATCTTTCAAATTAAAGAAACTTAAATAGGGGCATCTATCATACCCAATTTTGACCTAATATACCACCTTACATTTGCATCATTGCATCACTAACGATTCGAATAGAATTAATCGGGTGTAGCATTCCTTTGGTCAAAATTTGGGTTTCATCAATTCTCATCGATTCGAAAGCTTTGTCGTACCCCAAATTTGACCTAATATACCACTTTACATTTGCATCGTTTGCATAACTTCATACTCGAGGCGGCGTTAATCGGTGTGGATTTCACGAGTCAAAATTAGGGTTTCATCAGTTTCATCGATTCAGAGGCAATCAATTAGGGTTTGAGTTTTTCTCACCTCATTTGATCTATCTTGATCAAAATATCAACCTCGATCATCGGATATCCATTTTCTCTCACGGATAATCAAGGATCGACCAATTAGGGTTTTGATCGGGCATGAGTTTTCTCGACTTTTGAACAAGAAATGACTTTTTGGATAGAGATTGGTCATTATATCTTAGATCAACATCTTGACCTAATTTACGGTTTCAAAACATCACAGTTCACGGACTTCATCGGTCGTTTTGGAAACATCGATGAAATTTCATACTGCAGGAAAGTCAAACTTTGACTTTTGGTCAAATTTTCAAAACAAAACTTTTCCATCATCAAAATACTTCAAATGATCCATCATGATCATAAAAATCAAAAATTTGAAAAAGTCAACAAAAGTCAAAAGTTTTTCATACTTAGAAATTTTCTAAGTGTTGAAATTTCTCATTTTTCAAACTTCAGCCATTTTCACCTAGTTCCAATTGGAATTTGAAAAAACTCAAAACATGAAAGTTGTATATCATGGAAAAATCTTTCCAAAATGTCCAGAACTCTCAAATCTATGGAGTCTAGCTACACTTTTGAAATTGAAACATAAGGCTCCATGAAACTTGATTTTCAAAGATTCAAAACTTCAAATTATAGGTCATTTTGTTTTCTCATTTAGACCACTTGCCACCTTGCCAAATTGAGTCATCAAGCTGATAAACATCGGTGAAGTGATAATTGAAAGATTGGATCAAGTTGAATAATTTCACACATGGTGAAAAAGGAACCTTCCTTTTCTTTACTGAACTTCTTTTGCAAAGCTTTCTTTGAATCACGAATGCCATGTCCTTCTTGCCTAACATTCGAGTCCTAATTGGCCTATAAAAGGATCACATTTCAAGCCTAAATCAACACAAAAACATTGCAAAGTCATGCTTCTCACTTCTTTCTTCAAAATCAAGTAACATAACCATTTTGAGAAAACTTGCAACTTTCAAATTCAATGGAAACATGATGAAATTTGGTGTCCAACATGTTTCATGATCATAATCAAACTTGTCCATAACTTAAAATCAAACTGAAATCAAGCTAAAAGCAGTTTTCACTTTTCATGTTTTCAAACTTGTAAATCTGCCTAGCATTGAATTCTTGGTTTGACTTGACGGTATGTTTTGATCATCGAAACATCATCGTTATGCATCATAGGAATGATCGAACCACTAGTCTGACCTTAACACCATTAACCTCGATTTGAGTTTTGTTTTGGTACACTGTAGGTTGACTTGGTTGGAGAGATTGGAGCAAGTTGAGAAGCGAAGACCCGTCCACAAACTTCCATACGTGCAGGTGAGGTGTAGCGATCCTTACAGGATTACGGAAACGATTTAAACTTCCTCGATTCTCATTTTTCGAGGTAAGCATATGAGCTGTGATATCCATATTCCTTGCACCAATTGAAAAAAGCTCTTGGCCATTCTTTTACACTAAAAAGCGACCATAAGCCCTCGAAAAAATCCAAGAATCATCAAACCCCATCATTTAATTTGAGTTTTTGATTAGGGTTCATGGTGTTCTTGAAACCAAAAGCGTTCGGGCTTAATATAAATGAAATTAACAATCACCTTTGTTACGTGATGAAAAACCGATCAAGATTGATGTTTGTTTCACTTAATTTGGTTAAGAAATGAAGATTCAGCTAGGTTTGAATTGCAAAATCAAACCACGAAGAACATGATCGAGCGTTCTCATCATTCTTCATTTCAAATATTTAAAATTTCCAATCCTTTTCTACGTGTCATGGTCCACTAACTTTCGAGCGCATTTGATGGTTTTACGCTTGCCTTTAATTCCACAGCGTCCACTCGTGGTCATGGGTTGACACATCGGGACCATTTTTACTCTTTCACAAAACTTTCAATTTTTCATGTTTTTATCAAACTTTCAACATTTTTTTGACCAATCAAAACTTCTCATTTTGAGATGATTTTTAACACTTGTCAATAAATACATCTATTTTGTGATAATGCAAAATTTTGAGAAAAACTTTCATCGATTAATTTTTAATCGAGGCAGCTTGACGTTAGAACCTTTTCAAACCTCCTTAAAAGGTGAATTTTTCAAGTTTTCAACTTCGATTTTTTCAAAACTTTCATAAATGAACCTCACATTTCAAAACATTTTCAAATCATTTTTCAAAACATTTCATCAAACTTGCATCTTTTACCATGATGATCCGATTTAAAGCGATAAAAGCGGTTACGTCTTCTCCGAATTTCGATCGATCATGGGCCTCCCTTATGGTGTAAGTCCCGATCCTTTATGTACATATTTAATTTTACTTGTACATACTCAAATCATCATTGTTAATATTCAAGCGTAAACAAATTTCCGTTTTCATTCGTTTTGTTTATCTGTTTGAATCGGTAGTTCTAAAGGAAGGTTTCTTACGGCGAGAATTTCTTTTTGACCAATGGGCCTCCATCATGGTGTAAGTCCCATAACATTCTTTTATGTACATAATATTTCTTTGTACATATCAAAACTTTTCAAACACATACAAATTTTTTACTGTACACTGTCACGAGATACTTTTTTACTCAGAAATGCGACAAACTTGATCGTTTGTTTTTCAACTTGTGTATAAACCAACATTCTTTATGTACATATTCATTTCCTTACATATCAAATTCTTTTCCTTACAAACTTTCATCATACATATCTGAGATACTTTTCTGAATAAAATTCGATCGTTCGTTTTTATTTCATATGTATATAAATTTTGAATACCATTGGTATTGAAAGGAGCATTATTCCTGTGAAACTACTTTCAAACCAATGGGCCTCCTATAGTGTAAGTCCCCCTCCTATGTACATCCATTTTCTTTGTACATAAAAACTTCGTCCGTGTATATTCACTTCCTTGTACCGATTCGACTGTAAATAATCAAATTCCTTTCGTTTTTGCGTTCGTTTCAGACACTTGTTTATATTTCATAAACTATTGTAAATAAACATCATGCATTGTTTATATTTCCTTCATAAACTCTGTGAATACATATCACACACACACTTTTTATACAAATTGTCTAATCATAACATAACAATTAGACTAATCAATAGGTTCCCAGGTTATAGCCTCACTTGGGCTTCACAAGATAACTCATCCTCGAGTTGAGTTTAGCCTCATTGGACTTTATACAAGACAATCCATCCTGGCATGGGTTAGCCTCCGCTTGGGCTTTATACAAGATAATTTATCTCCAGAGTCTAGCCTTCTCTTGGGCTTTGTACGAAAACTCTCCCCGAGTTTAGCCTCGCTTAAACCAAGTATAAGACAACACTCCCTTGGTCGACCTCCTCTTGGGCTTCGTTCAAAGAACTCCTCATTGAGTTTAGCCTTCTCTTGGGCATCATACAATGAAAGAGATAGGAAATCTCTTATGACCTCTATTGGGCTGATACAAAGAATCACCAGCTAAGATAGAACCACGGAAGGATGGTTTCGGTGAAATCACTTTCAAATTCCCCAGTAAAATTTCCGGTGAAATTGCTCTTATTCAGAAAAGGATGGTTTCTCGGTGAAATCCCTTTCAAGCCAAGCCAGGCCATACCTCTTCCTCTTGAGCCATTACAAGGACCTCGATGACCCTCGATGACCCTCGGAATGCCTCCTCTTGGGCTAACAATACAAGGACCCATGGGCTTCTTAAAAGCATCCCTTTAATCAATCAATTTCTCCTTGAGATTTAGACATTTATCATCTATGGAAGAAGTATCATCATCCTCACATCTGGTCAAAAACTTTTTCAAACTTTTTCATAAAGCTGTTTTCAAACAAAAACATCTCTTAATAGTAAGTGGTAGCAGCTTGTACACTCAAGCAAAACACCCAATACTTACAGGTTAAAAGATTCAATCATCTTTTCAAACATCTTTCTTAAACATGTAAGTAGTAGCTTGTACACTCAAGCAAAACACCTAATACTTACGATGAAAGATTTTAATCAATCAAACAACTTTTCAAAAATGTATGTGATGAAATAGATTAGATACATTTTTCATTAAGATGACATTTATACATCTCTTACTAATATCCGTTGCTTCCACTAGCATAGTGGGAACTACGATTGCTCGACTTTCTCGACATCCTTTTGAGAATCGTGAGCCTGAGGTCTCATCCTTGCCGACAAATTTCTTTCTCCTCGGACCAAACAAACCATAGAACCTTGTAGATCCGAGCTACAAATGCTCGATTCCCACTGGGGATATGTATAGGAAAGATCCACAGGATCTTTGCGAGCACTGATAATAACAAAAACCTAGAATCCCACATAATCTACTTTTCTTAAAATCCAAAGGAAACTTTCCCAATCATAGAAATAGCAATTAAAAACACCTGACATATCAAATATGTTCATATATAAAGTTGTAGATAACTACATATATTTAGGGTGCTCATCATTCCTTTATATGATCCCCACTCGAGAATCTCCCCGATGGTTGCGTCTAGTTTGCGGTGAGTTCACAGCATACCAATGTCAATTGAGGGTATTTCAGCTTTCCCCTTTTTCATAATCATTAAATCATCTTTCTTGTGTTGAAAATAATAAAGCTTGATGCTCGCGGCATCTTTATAAACAAATCAAAAGATTTAAATCGTTACGAGCCAGAGAATCCGAATTAACGTTCGCATCCTTGGCGCGTCACCTTTTAACGCGAACAGCAACCAATTAGGGTTTGAGTTTTACTCACCTCATTTGATCTATCTTGATCAAATCATCAACCTCTGATCATCAGATATCCAATTTTTCTCATTGATCAATCAAGGATCGACCAATTAGGGTTTTGATCGAGGATGAGTATTCTTTGATTTTTTGAGCAAGGAATGACTTTTTTGGTTAGAGATTGGTTTATATCTTAGATACAAAATCTTGACCTAATTTACGGATTCAAAACATCACAAAGTTCGAGACTTCATCGGTCGATTTACGGATCATCGATGAAAATTCATCCTTTGAAAATTCAAACTTTGACTTTTGGTCATTTTTTCAAAACAAAACTTTTCCATCATCAAAATACTTCAAATGATCCATCATGATCATAAAAATCAAAGAATTTGGAAAAGTCAACAAAAGTCAAAAGTTCAACACTTAGAAAAATTTTCAAGTGTTGAAATTTCTTATTTTTCAAACTTCATGGCATTTTCACATAATTCCACTTTGATTTGGAAAAAACTCAAAACATGAAAGTTGTAGCTCTTGAAACAAGCTTTCCAAAATGTCTAGAACTCTCAAATCCATGAGTCTAGCTATGCTTTTGAAATTGAAACATAAGACTCATAACCATGGTTTCAAAGTGCAAAACTTCAAATTATAGGTCATTTTTGATTTCTTCTTCTAGAACACTTGCCACCTTGCCAAATTGAGTTTAGAGCTGATAAATATCAGCTAGAGATAATTATGGAAAGATAAGATCAAATTGAGATTTTCACACATGGTGAAAAAGGAAGTTTCCTTTTCCTTTACTAAAGACTTTCTTGCCCTTTAAAAGCAACTTTGAATTACCAATGCCATGTACTTGTGCCTAACATTTGAGAATCCATGGCCTATAAATGAAGCATCCTTTTCAAGTTCAAATACACAAAAGCCATGCAAGTACATGCTTTCACTCTTTATCTTTGAAAATTCAAGAATCGTAGTTCAATTTGCCAAAACTTGCAATTTGAAAACTATTGAAAAACTTTGAGTAATTTGGTGTCTAATATGCCTTAATGTCCATATGAAACTTGTTTGAACACTAAAATCAACATAGGCAAGGCTAGAATTCAGAATCACATCTCATGTCATTTTGCTTGCCGTCTGCCTTAAGTTTGATTATCATGACTTGGCTTAGTAACTTGAGTTCTAAGCATCAAACATCATCCATGAACATCATAGACATGATGGGATCAATAACTACTAAGCATATGACTCTAACCCAAAAGAGCTCCATTTTCAGCTGTGCGGTGGACTTGGTTGGAGAGTTCCGGGGGCATTTTAGAGCAAGCGGGGTGATCATACATCTTCCATAGAAGCTGGCCATGCTGTATGATCATCGAACAACAGCTGGAAGCACTTCGAATCCGAATTGATTCAAGCTAGCGGTGGGCTCGAACTTCAATCTCATGATTCCTTGCATTTAAACAAAAAAACTCTTGGCCATTTGTTTTGCACCTCTCACGATCCTTAACCCTCAAACAATTTGAAAAATCATCAACCATACATCATTTCAATTAAATTTCCGATTCTAGGGTTCTTCACGTTTACGAGAATTTAATCATGATTAACCAAAATAAATAAATTAACAACTACCATCATATTCCTTGTTAAATTTCGAGAACAGCTTTCATGTTTACTTCATCCAATTTCATCAAAAACAAGTTCTAGCATTGATCGAGGATTGAAGAAGAAGAACATGTTCGTAGCGTGTTCTTTGTTTTCAAATTCAAAATTTCCAATATAATATAAACACGTGGTTTTGTTTCAATACACAAATACACTCTTGCCCAGTGATTTGCCAGCTCGCCCTTAAGACTCTTTGCCCGTATACCACCCACGAGTCCTGAGTTCGAACCTCCCATGGACCATTTTTCAAACTTTTCATATTTTCTTCATGTTTTTCACAAACTTTAACATTTTCTTAACCAATCAAAACTCCTCATTTTGAGGTAATTTTTTGTACACTTGTCAATTAATGTATCTATTTTATGATAGTGCAAAATTTTGAAAAACTTTCATCGATCATATTTTAAAACCACCTTTAAAAATTTTCAAACTTTCGACTTCCGATTCTTTTCAAAACTTCTCATAAATAAACCTCACATTTCAAAACACTTTCAAAATCATTTTCTCAAAACTTTTCATCAAACTTACATCATTTTACCATGATCGATCCGATTTAAGCGATAAAACCGAATTCGTTTTTCTCTCGATTTCTTAATCGATCATGGGCTCCTCTGGTGTAAGTCCCAAAACATTCTTTTATGTACATAATTATTTCCTTGTACATATCAAACTCTCTTCGGATACATACAAATTTTCATACTGCATAATCTGATACTTTTCATACTCAAGTGCAGACAAACTTGATCGTTTGTTTCACTTCACTTGTGTATACCTGAACAAAACATTCTTTTATGTACATACATATTTTCCTTGTACATAAAATTCATTTTATATTCATACGAATCTTTATGCGTACATGTCTGAGATACTTTTCACGATAAACTTGATCATTCGTTTACTGTTTAGATGCATGCATACTGAATACCATCGGTATTGAAAGGCATTATTCCCTATAAAGCGCTTTCAAACAATGGGCCACCCTTAGTGTAAGTCCACCCTCTACTATGTACATCCATTCTCTGTACATAAATACTAGATTCGTGTACATATTCTACCTTGTACACATTCAAACTTATAAATAATCAAATTCGCTCGTTTTAAACATTAGTTTCCACGAGAACTTGTTTATATTTACTTCATAAACTCTTGTAAATAAACATCATGCATTGTTTATATTTCCTTCATAAACTCACGCAGAATACATATCACACACACTTGTTTATACAAGTCTAGTTATAACATAACAATTAGTCAACGATAGGTTCCCCAGTTATAGCCTCCGCTTGGGCTTTATACAGATAACTCTCCCATAGAGTTAGCCTCCTCTTGGGCTTCATATGTGAAAACTCATTCATGAGTTTAGCCTCGCTTAGGCTTCATATAAGACAAACACTCCCTGTTGAAATCGACCTCCTCTTGGGCCCGTTCAAAGAACTCCTCATTGAGTTTAGCCTTCTCTTGGGCATCATACAATGAAGAGACCATGAAATCTCTTAACAGCCTCCTATTGGGCTTCATACAAAGAATCACCAGCGTTAAGATAGAACCACGAGTATAATTTCGGTGAAATTGCTCTTAATTCCAAAAGGATGGTTTCCGGTGAAATCCCTTTTAAAGAAAAGCGACCATACCCTATATAGCTTCCTCTTGGAAGCATACACGAGGACCCTCGATGACCTCGGAATGCCTCCTCTTGGGCTTACAATCAAGGACCATTTCTTAAAAGCATCCCTTAATCCAGTCAATTTCTCCTCGAGATTTAGACATCTATCATCTCTATGGAAGTATCTCATATCATCATCCCGGGTCAAAAACTTTTCAAACTCTTTTCAGACAAAACATCTCTCTTAATTGTAAGTAGTAGCAACTTGTACACTCAAGCAAAACACCCAATGCTTCAGGTTAAAAGATTGATCATCTTTTTTGAAACATCTTTCTTAAACATGTAGCGGTGGACATGCCTCAAACAAAACACATAACTACGATGAAAGATTTTTGCAATCAAACTTTTCAAAATGTATGTGATGAAATAGATTAGATACATTTTATTAAGATGACATTTGTCTGTCTCTTCTAACTCCGTTGCTTTCCTGCATAGAGTGGGAACTCGATTGCTACGACTTTCAATCCTTTTGAGAATACTTGGGCCTGAGGTCTCATCCTTGCCGAGGCAAGACTTCTTTCTCCCTCAGGACCAAATGTGATCGGTGAACCGACTTTTATTTTTATCAATTAAGGGAAGGTAAAAATGTGAGAAAAGACCTTCGTTAGATTACGAGTAAGGAGAAGGTTATGAAAAGGGAAGGTATTAGCACCCTTTCCATCCGTAGTTATCTACGGGCTCTTAGTTGCTCTTAGATCACTTTAAAATTGTGCTTTACATGTGTTTGACAAAATGTTTTGAAAAGGCATTTCGCTTTGACTTTGTAATGATTCATGTAAGATGTATACAAAGTGTTTGGAAATGTTTCATTTTGAAAAGAGTTTGAACTTTGACAAAAGTGTGAGGTGTGAAAAGTATTTTGAAAGAGCAAGCAACTAAAAGTCTTATTACCTACTCGAATTGGTCGTTTTGTTTGTTCGTTCCTTTAGAATAGCCTATCCATACCATTAGTTGGTAGGTAACTCCATTCGTTGGATGTAAGCGGGACATTCGAAGGGACATCGGATGGTCATAGAAAGCAACTTGTAGGAAGTATCCTAACACATTCGAAGGACTATCATCATTTTTGTGGGCGACAATCGAGGTCAAGATCATGTATTCGGGCGACATCGTGGGTCTTATGATCTTTGTATCGAAGGGACTATGATGATTTGTTTTGAAACGGCGGTCTAGGATATACCTCTACGTTCGAGGACATGACCATTTGAATCGAAGGCAGCGAGAAAGTACCTAATGGGTGCGTGTGTGAAAAGTGTGTTGATTCAGGATATTTTATCTTGAAAGTTAGTGGGCTATGTTCATTATTATCTTGCCATACACGCCTAGTTACTAGCGATTTATAGAGTGCGGAAATTAAAATCGGAATGTAAAGATGCGGAAGATAAATGTCCTACGCTATTACATGGCTTTGGGCGGTACATAATTTAAACTTGCGGAAAATAAAACCTAATTTAAACTATTACATCCATGGCAGTTACATTATTGGAAATAAAAGCGATAAAAGAAAGCATAAAACGGAACAACTGTAAAAGAATGAGAAATAAAATCGAGATGAATGAATAAGAGAAAAATGTTAGAAAAATGCAAGTTTTGAATGAGAAAAAATATGACATCTTGGAAATAACATAAATATGCTACAATAATTTTTGGGATTTTTGAATGCAATTTAATAATTTAAAATGAATTAAAAAGTGATTTAAATGCAAAATTATGAATAAAAATAAATATGCATGCAAAATTATATTTTTAATTTTATAAATTAAATAAAGGTTTTAAGGAAATAATGTAAAAGAAAAATAATTTTGGTGTTTTTAATGCATGATAAAAAATATTGAAAAGAAATTAAAATGATACAAAATATTAAATAAAATAGAAATATGAAAAATATTGAGTTTGGAAAAAGGAATGCAAAGCGGTCTGATGAGGATCGAGCGGAACATGTGAGCATCCATCGGCGAAGCATATTCTTGAGCCCAGTGTGCAGCATGTTTGGAAGCGGAGTGAGTGGATTACAACCGCGTCGCTTTCTCATTGCCACGAGCTGGCGCCAATTCATCGTCTTCTTTTTGAAATTTTAAAATCCGGCGTCGGCCATTGCTCGGCGCTATGTCCCAAGCAAAATCAAAACCAGCATACATAATATAAATAAGTTACAAAGCCATGGTTCGATTCACGAGATCATTCCGAGCAGCATTGGTATAGGTCTCGTGGTCGATTTTTTCATTTAAGAGAAACCTAAAGCGGCATGGAAACCTAACAATGGTGATCGTGTTCAGCCATGGAAATTCAATTAGAGTGCCGAGCTTGCAAACACATCACTAATCACAAAAACAAACCAAAACATGTTAATAATGCATGAATAACGAATACGATTTTGAAATTTTCAAGAACAAACCAAATTCCAATTTCTTGTTTACGGATGGTTTTGATCAAAGTAAAGGTGCGGATCGACTCAAGGTATCAAGGAATGTGTTGGACACCTCAAAATTGATTGAAATCGGTGGAAATAGGATTGCACTTCTTGTTTGCCACGGTTTTGAGCTTGGAATAGGGTTCTTGAGTCAAATTTTCTACCCTAATTAGTGTGGTATGTATCATGTATATATAGTAGAAGGATTGAGTTGTTTTGGGAAAATTAATCAATGATCAATGCCAATCAAATTTGATTTTGTACAAAATCAAATCTTCAAATTTGATCAATTTTCAATCCAATCTTGCCATATCCATCAAATTTGAAATTGCTGGCCTTTAGTGAGTTGATTGGATCCCGGAAGAAATAAAATCAAGTTTGCAATTAATTTTGATTTTATACTTTATTTTAAATTTAATTTGTATTTAAATGAATAAATTCCAAATTAAATAGAAAAATAAAATAAAAATTTATGGCATTGGGCTTGGATATTCCTAATGGTGTGAGGAATAAGTTTGGATGAAGAAAAAGTAGGCCCATTTGCAAAGTTTTTGATTTTTAAGTATTTCTCTTTGTGCACTTCTTAAAATTGCCCATCTTGTGAATGATGTATCTTGCTCAATTTTCCACATTTTGAGTGTTCTTGGATTTTTTGAAAGCTCTGAAGTCCTCTAACCAACCTTTTTGGTTTCATCTCAATTGGATTTCCATGCTCAATATATCTTCAAAACAAAATGTTGACTTTTGTTGACTTTGAAAAGGACAGTAATGTTTTGATCCATACCTTCCAAATGAAGCATTTTTGAACATTCTTGTGAGACATGAAGTTGTAGAATTGAATTTCCTTCAAAATAAGAGGTGGTGGAAAATTTACGAGAAAGTATGAAGAAGTTATGATCGGTCAAAGTTCGATTGACTTTTCATCTATAAACCTAATTTAGAAAGTTTGACTTTTGAGCAAATCTTGAGTTTTCTTGATGAGTCATGATCAACCCTTGATCAAATGATGAATTTTACTTCAAAATGAGGATGTTGACCAAAAATCATGAAGTTTGTTTGTATGTTGACCACGTTGACTTTTTGTCAATCTGTTGATTTTCGACCATCGAGCAATTATGCGAAACTTGACATGAGCTTGAAACTTGACATGGAGAATCTTTGAAGCATATGAGGAGGCATGAAGACCATTGGAGATGTTGGAAGTCCATCTTGACAGATGCCAAACCCTAGTTTGGGTTGTTTGTCTAGGAGAGAGTTTATCGATCGACTCTTAGGGAATCCTTGAGTATGGATGTATGAAATATCTTGAGAAGATGGAGGGAAAATTTTGGGGTATGACAGCTGCCCTGTTCAATCTTCTTGTCTTGGAAGGTTAGTGACCGCTTGTCTTTCGTGACACGAAGGTGAAGATGATTGAACACTCAATACTGAAAATTTGCACTCATTTGTTGGTGGATGATGCGGGAATGGGCTTATAGATGCCATTTGGAGGTGGAGATTTTCTTTGGGGAGCAGGTCGTCGCTAGACTCGGGGTTGTTGATAGGAGGCGGCGGAGATGGGCTTAAGATGCCATCTGGAAAGGTCGATCTTTGGGGAGTAAGCGTATGCTAGGCTTTGTAGATGTTTTGGAAGGAGCATGGGCTTAAGATGCCATCAAGGGAGTCGTCGCTAGACTTACGTGCTCATCTTTGAATGAAGTTATTGGTTTGTATTGATTTTAACCAAATATACGGCGATACGAAGGCGGAGAAATGTTGACAAGTAGTCGGAGATGGGCTTAAGATGCCGTCGAAGCAGGCGGGTAAATGCAGCTGACTCTGTAGTTGTTGATAATAAGAGGGTGGAATAGATCTTCGTGCCGATTACTCAGGGAGGTAGTAGTTGGCAAAATGTGGATATCTTCCTGTGTGCATGGTGTTGATCCACTTACATCGGAGGATAACTGCGATCGTTCGGATAGGGTTTCGTCTAGCGGGTATTAATCTGGATCCGTTGTCGGAGGCGGCGGTCATTCGAGATAGTTTTCCGTCGAGATTGGGGCTTAATCCTGGACCGTTGTCGGAGGACAACTAGGCGGTCTTTCGGATAGTTTTCCGTCGAGATTCGGGGCTTAATCTGGACGGTAGTCGGAGGACAACTAGGGGCGATCTTTCGGATAGTTTTCCGTCGAGATTCGGGGCTTAATCCACGGACTGTTTGCATCGGTGACTTTCACTGTTTTGAAAAATAAGAGAAACTTTGATAGAATATTAGTTAGTCTTATGCAAAACATGATGCATGACAATGTATATGAATGATATGCATGACTTTATGAGTAATGTATGAATGATAGATGTTGTGGTATTTCAAAACATATCCATCTTGAAGAAGATGTGGATGTTACCTTGAGGATTTACATCTTACCTTGGGGATTGAGTGGGTGAGAACCCGCTTTTGAAGGAAGAAAGATATCTGGATTCCTCGATGCCTATCGGCCGGTCTCGGGCCTAGATGTTGTTGAGGAAGGTAGAATCGAAACTTCGTTCTTGGAGATCGCATACATAGATCTCTTTGAGGAGAGTGGGGAAGTCCGTTGGGGATCTTGCATGTGAGACCTGTTGGGAAAATTAGGGGCGCTCTGAGGGATTTTGGCGTAGATCTCGTTGTGGGCGTTTGATGGTTCTTTGGAGACCGGGTTGGGGCTCGTTGGAATCTCGGTTGGGAATAGAAGATGTAGATTCTCTCGATTGTACTATCGACCAAGTCTCGAGTCCGGATACACTCTTTGGAGAAAGGGGTGTTAGGAGATATTAGCGATGATAAATACCTCGGTTGGGGATGAAGTGTTACTACTTAGGTGATGTAACATTGCTCGGTTAGGGAAGGTTTGTTATAGGCGATCTGCTGTGGGGATCATGCTACGTGGGAAATGCATTGGTGACCTTCGTCGTCATCTCAATTCCTAGAGCCGTAGTAACTACTTTTGTATGTCCACTTTTAGCATGTTTGTGAAGAGATTTTTATTGTCAAATCTGTAATCATTCAAAGCAAGCGTTGGACTTATTACAAGCGACAACAACAAAAATTGTAAAGAGAAGAAGCTTGCGTTTATTTGAAAGGTGGCGTATGGCCAAGTGGTTTGTACACGAAGGTAAAAGCTGTCGAAACAATCTCGTTAAGTTCCAACCATGCTAGTACTCATATATTTCAACTATCTACGTCCTTTTGCATCAATAGAAAGTGAGTAGGCGATCTTAGCCATTTGAATCTTGAATCTTTGATAGTAGTGCAGGCGGTGGTGGAAGAGACATAGTAAATGCTTGAATCCTAACTTTTGCCTAGACCGCTTTCGGGTTTTAGGTCTGGGATACCCTTTTTGCCCAGCCTTTGAGGGTTTCGACTTCTTAGGGGCGTACATGTTTTGTATATATCCTTAATTTTGCAGAACCCTTTTGGTTCGCTTGGATGCCCATTTTTTGCCTAGGTCGATCGACCTAGCGGGTCTCTTTATCACGTAGTATTTTTGACTATATACTGCATTCACGAGGTGTGGGAAGTCTTCACCATCCATGGTGCTAAGTATCATAGCTCCGTGGAAAATCATGTCTTGACTACAAGCGGTCCCTCGTGGTGGGAGTCCATTTGCCCAGGATCACCTTGTGGCGGATGATCGCTTGACTACTAGATCCGACTTGGTAGACCGGTGCTTGACCTTCTTGTTAAATGCTACGATCATTCGTTTCGATAAATCATCCATGGCAAATGGGCCATTCTCATCAATCAAATTAATCGATCGGCGGGTTTGAACCAATCGTCTTCGTCTAACTCTGCGTCTGGAGGACTCTAGTTGAGGATATCCCGAACCTCGATGGGTGGGGCTGCTTCATCCGTACAAAGAGAGAGGTTGCCCTGTGATGTTAAATCTTTGTGGTCGATAACCATGAAAGCAAATGGTAACATCTCATGCCAATCCTTGTAAGTCAACATCATCTACGTATAATCTTCTTAATGTTCTTGTTGGCGGCTTCCTCGCCATTCATCTTAGGCCGATAAGGAGAAGAATTGTGATGCTTGATCTTGAGCTAGCGAGTTCGATGATCATCTTGTTGTTGAGATTAGGTAGTTATCATGATAATCCTTTCGGGAATGCCATGCAAGCGGATAAGGTTATGCTTCATGAAGCGAGCCACAACATTCTTGGTAACGGATCTGACGAAGTTTCTACCCACGGTAAAGTAATCGATTGCCACAAGGATGAAGCGATGTCCGTTGGATTTGTGGGCAATTTCTCAATTATGTCAATGCCCGCATTGCAAAGGCGGTGATTAGAACATTGAGAGTCTTGGAGAATACGTGTGCTTTATCTGCATAAATCTGGAATTTGTGACAAGATCGGCGTGGCGATGACAATCGACTTCCATGGTGGACCAATAGTAACTTTGTTCTCAAAATCTTCTTAGCCATGGTGTGTCCTTTGGAGTGGGTACCAAATCGCCTTAGTGTAACTCTTCCATGATGCGTATTCTTTGTTTCGGTCTACGGTAGATGGCCGAGATCATGGTTGCGCTTGTATAAGATGCCGTTGAGGAAGAATTTAGAGCGAATCTCCTCGTGAACTTCTTATCGTTGTGAGATGCCCTGCGGGATATTCACGAGTCTCAAGATACCTCTTCCGTCATAGTACCAAGGTTTCTTTTACGTATCAAGCTCACAACAATATCTGGTTCATCAACTTCTCAATGATGATGGGGAGCCTCGTTGTCCCATCGACCTTGAACATAGATGACATAGTAGCCATCGTCGTTCCTTGTGATTCTCTTCTCGTGGAATGTGATCAAAAGTAATTTCTTGAGTAGGGGATCGAACTCGAACATGCTCTCGATCACGGATGAGGTTTGGATGCTTCGTATCCGCTCATATGTCGGTGATCACTAAAATTTGAGTCTCCATATACTTGCAGAACTTGATTCTTAAATCAGCGACTTTGATACCCATGATGCAACCGTATTCGGCCATGTTGTTAGTGCAAGGTGAAATAAAATCGGCGATGAAAGGCGTGTGTTGTGGGGGCGTAATGATGGGCGCCATGCCATTGCAAGTGCGTTTGAGGCTCCATCAAGACCATGGTCCATCGGGATCCTTGTTCGGTCCTTAAATGCAGGCACGGTTCTTCCTGATAAACTAGTAAAACATCTTCATCTGGAAATTGAGCTGCATAGGCGGTAGTCATCTGACGATGAGCCAAATGATCGGCTACCACTTCCTTTGATCGCTTTACGAGAAGTGTCTTGGATGTCATACTCGGTCAAGATCATACGCCATCTTGTTATTCTTGGGAGAAGCTGGTTTCTCAAATACATATTTTATCGGATCCATCTTGAAATCAACAAGGTAGTGTGAGTCAACATATCTTTTCTTAGTCGTGTGACCAGTAAGCGTTGCAAGTTTTCTCGTTGTGAGTATCTTGTTTCCGATCGGTAAACTTTTGCTAAGGTAGTATATTGCATGCTCTTTTCGGCCGGACTCGTCGTGTTGCCCCAACACACCCATTGAATTCTCTGCTGCATCAGTACATGATAAAGGTCTTCCTTGGGCGGCATCGGGATGGGAGGATTACAGGTACTCCTTGATTTTGTCAAAAGCTATCGGCGATCGTCGTTCCATTCTACCACTTGATCTTTCTTGATAACTTGAAGATTGGCTCAGTAGCGATCAAATGTGCAATGATACAGCAATGTAGTTGATCGGCCCGAAACCTCGACTTCCTACCGGTGCGGGGAGTGGCATCTCTTGAATAGCTTTAACCTTAGCGGGGTCAACCTCGATACCTTTTCCAGCGACAACAAATCCTAGGAGTTTTCGGATCGACTCAAAGTGCACTTGTTAGGATTAAGTCTTGATACATTCTTGACTGTCGAACAATTTACGCAAATGATCGAGATGTTCCTCTTGATCAGTGATCGAGCTATCATGTCGTCGTAGACCTCTATCTCGTGATGAATCATGTCATGAAATAATGTCACCATAGCCGCGATAAGTGGCGCTGCGTTCTTGATCCGAGCAGCAACCTTGTGGCGAAAAGTGCCCATTTAATGTAGTAGTCTTCTCCATGTCTTTAGGAGCCATTTGATTTGATTATATGGAGAAACCATCCATGAAGGAGAAAACCTTATCTGGGCGGTGTTGTCAACGAACATCAATATAGAAGTGGAAAATCATCTTTCGGACTTGCTTTATTCGGATCTCATGTAATCTACACACATTCGTACCTTGCCATCCTTCTTGTACAGGCACCACATTTGCAACCCATTGCGGATAGGAAGTAACAACTAAAGCGGGGCGTTGAGCGCTTCATAACCTCTGCTTTGATCTTCTCGGACATCTCGGGGCGCATCGGCCAGACATACATTTCCTTTGGGAGAAAACCTTCTTTTGTTGTGATCGGTGTACCACATATCAATGTCTAAACCGGGCATGTCTTCGTATGACCAAGCAAAAACCTCAATATAGTCTCGTAGCATCTGAACCAATCTTTCTTTATCATTCTCAAGACCGCTCTATCTTGATCTCTTTTACATGTCTTCTAGTACCCAATTCACAACCTCGACTTGCTCTTGTGTGGCTGTATAACTCGTTCTTCTTGTGGCGATCGGACAAGGATTCTCCGGCACTTCACAATCTTCCTCACTTCGTCTTGACTTGGTAGATCGGATTATCGAGTCATATTTAGCAATAGCATAGCCGTTATTATGAGATTCGGAGTGATTACTGCGTGTATCACGTGGGTGTGTGTGAGAAACACATAGCTTTTGAAGGGTGATAAAGAAAGAAAACAAACAATTGAATGAAAAGTCCAGCGATTTATTGAATGAAAACGCGCAACGAGATAGTAACCCTAAAGCGAGCCATGATGCCCGGGCAAGGCACTAGGCTTTCAAAGTTTATTGTTCAAAACATAAAGAAATCAAAAGCAAAACAAAACAAGAGCAATTACTCGACTAAAGGAGATTGGTATAGCGTCTTGATCTTCATTCTTGAGCCCATGATGCAGGTTAGGAAGATCCACTTCGATGTCGAAGCCGTTGTCGTAGTCTTCTATAGCATGGATTCCACTCGGGCGTCTGGAAAGGAAGTTGGACACGTTCGCGGTATCATCTTGACCCTTGATGGTGAAGCCTAAACCGGTCTTGTCGGTTGAAAGGAAGATCGGGGGGCCGACCCCAAATAGTACTACCTTCTTGTGACTTGAGCATCTTTGTGAGGCCATCTGGGCGGAACTTGTGTAACCGGGAGTGGCGGGAGAGTCAGAGGCATGACTGCGGGTATTGTTTCAAAAGCTTGCGGGGTCTCAAAGAATTCACCCTCCACCTCGAGGTATCGGAATGATTGTAGGTGGTGACCATATACTTCTTCACCACATCTTAACAACTTTCCCTTTCACCGGGTACTTGATTTCGATGTAGGGTAGAGTGTGACCGCCCGTGTATCCAAGCGTCCGAGGTAAGCAAGAGTGGTGGGCGAATATCCATGACAAAGAAAGTGGAGTCAAAGTGGAGCCGACTTTAATAGGCGGAGTGAGCTCTCCAAGCCATTCGCTTAGAACCATCAAAAGCTCTCACAATAATGTCAGGGTCGAAACCACCCCTTCGACATCAAGTCGATCAGCGATCTTGATGGGATATTGAGGAAAAGGTATCAACAAAACATGAGGCGAAGTGCGCCCTTGCATTCAACGAGATGTGCAAGGCTTTGTTGTGTTTCTTTCGTGAGGCAAATCGACATCGAGCCCTAGGCCGTTGTTGGCGGCCAGTTATGCAATCAAACTTCAAGTCGGTGGTAGTGTCTTGCGGCACGTGAGCATTCTTGAAACTTTACGAAGGCATTAGCATGAGCCGAGAAGCGAGACAAGCATGGAGATCTTGGGCCAGATCTGTCCCAGTTGTTCCACAACTTTGTAGTCACTCTTCTTGATAATCTTGAAATTTCCTCCATTTCTGTTTGGAGGTGTCTTGATAACTTCCTTTGGTACTTACAGGTGGCGAGGATGAGTCAGGTTCTTTCCCTACAGCTTGGGAAGGGATTGAATAAATGGAATCTTGAAGTGGAGGTGTCTTTGGAGGAGAGATATCTGGAGAATACCCTTCGGTTAAGTCACCTTACTAGATCCGGTGATGTTGTCAATGTTAGGAATGGTAGCTTTAATAGTAAGGTCTTCAATGGTGGGAGGGTCTTGCTTGGCCATGATAGTAAACATCGACTCCATAGTTCAAGGAATAGCTTTGTCGGAGGAATATGGGCTGGTCTTGGAGAAGTAATAATGAGAGGTGCCACTCTGGGCACGAGAATCGTGAGAGAAATCCTTATAGTGTTAACGTCGGCATAGTCTTGGAAATCGTCACCCCATCCGGTCGCCTAACATCTTCATAGGAATCTTGGCTCTCGGGAATAGTGTACTTCACCATGTAATCATACTTTCCACTCGGCTGCCCAAGGTATCCCACGGATGGTGGGTTTCATTCCATCTTGATCTTGACTTAGACATATCTTCTTACACATAGGTGGTTTGAAATAGTATCTCACGGTTATCCATCATGCATTGAACCGCGTCTTCTCGACCAAGGACAACCATCGGTAGATGGGCACAGCAATTCTCGGGCATCACAGGTTGACACGGACTTAACAAATTCTTCTATGATCATCAAAGGTATGTCAGTCATCTATATTGAAAACATAAGTATCCTCCCCAGCTGACATTGGAACTCTTGTCATGGTTAGGCATGGGCGCGTTGATCACATTGGTCTCATTGGAGGATCAAACTCAATGCTGCTTAGCTTGATCATATCTTGAATCTTGTTCTTGAGCTGACAATCATCGGTGTTATGTCACAGGCTATTGGAATGGTAAACACACTTAGCATTAGGGTTGTATCTCGGAGGAAGTATTGATATTACGAGGAGGATCCCTCAGGTGTCGGCTACCTTGACATGTGTTGCAAGGCTTGCGACAAGGCATGTTGATCTTAAAAGCTGTCTTCGTGGCGCGTTACGGCTCGTGCGTTGTCTCGGCGAGGTTGTCTTGATATACGATTGGAATCCTGGCCCCGCATTGAACACGGTCGGTCTTGGCTCGGCTTTTACGACCATACACGGCATTGACTTCTTTCTTACCACCAAAGATCTCTGGCATTTGAAGATGACTCTACAGATCTTTCCACTCTTGACACCGGCTTCATGCGCTACTTTGTCAAAATCATTTCGGTGAATCCGGTGAAGAGTTCCGTCGGATGATTGAAGAATGGGTCGATCGGTGTTCCCATAAACATATCAACCAACTCCATATTGGACAAGGGTGGTTGAACTCACTCTTACATCTCTCCATTTACGAGCATACTCCTTGAACTTCTCATCCGACCCATAGACATGCTTTGTAGTTGCATGCGAGTGGGTGTCGATTCATTGTGCTACATCTTGCAGAAAGCATCGGCCAAGTCACTCCAAATGCGGATCTGGTCATTCTCTGGCGATAATACCACTCCAATTGAGTTAGGACAAACTTTCTTGAAAATAGTGCATCCTGACTTTACATCATCGGTGTGAGGGATTGATCTTACGGACATATGACTTGAATGTAGCTTAGGGCAAGACATGCCGTCATACTAAGCAAAGTTGGAACTTTGAACTTGGGAGGAATCACCACACGAGGAACAAGACTTAGATCATCAAAATTCAGCCCATCTTGAGTTTTCCACGGCATTGAGACGGTCTTGAAGTTGTTTGTACTTGTCATCCTCGTGAGTGTTGGCCATCATCATAGTTGTTCTCAAGCTCGGTGTTGCCTTCACCATCACCCTTGTTACTTTGCTCGTCTTCCTTCTTGACACTTCCTTGAGAGCTCGATTCGACTAACCACGCTAGGACCTCCTTTGTAGCGTACGCCCGTGTTGAAGACCAACAACCTTCTTCTTTCTATTGATGAGCTTGAGATCCTCTTGGCCTTGGACCAATGGTGAACATCTGCTGGCCAGGCATTACGAGCTTGAAGATCTTTGGCCATTGTTCAGAGCCATTTATGCTAAAATAAATAGCGAGCAAATGAGAAAACCAATCTTGATGTACACGTGATGCAATGTTATGCTATGATATGCAATGTTTATGCAAATGCAATGCAATGTTTTCAAGGACCTTAGAGATTTAAATTTGTCGGACAATGATGAACAAACATTTATTAGTACTCTTTTTATTCTTTTTCTTTTTAAGTACAAAGATAGTTCGAACATATAAATCCTAAAGATCTAAGTCTCCATGGGCTTCCTCTTGGTGCGAGATAGGTTGATGCTTGGCTCCTCGTGAAGTAGCTTGAGTCGACTCAACACTTTCTTCTCACTTGCATAACCTGAGCTTCAAGGTCTCTCTTCTTTAAAATTTGAATCGGGATCTCTTCAGTCTTCAAATCGGTGGGCATGTCGGGATGGAGAGCGATGTAAATCGTCACCTATAGCGGGTTCCATAATTCGGTAAAGCAGTGAATGGCATCATGAGGTTTGAGCTCGAGCTCGCCCGTTTGAGTAAGGCTCCCAAGGAATGGAGTTTTGGTGCCCCAAAGCCTTGGTATCAGATCTTCTTTACCATGCCCGGCGTGTATGAACCTTAATCGGTGTGCGGAGATCGTGGTTGTGGTCGAACACGATATCTTGGAGAAGCATATCATGTGGACCATCTCTTGAGCAAAACCAAGCGTAGAGCTAGAGAAGGGTTGTAAGTAATACCTCCCTTATACCAAGTAGTGGTACATTAGGTCTCCTGGCTCGATGAAGGTGAAATCCTTTTGAGAGAAAAGATTCAGCGGATATCTGAATGAGAGAGTGACATTAGCCTTTGAGACCACCTCGATCTTTGTTCGTTCTTCAAAGCGATGGAGGAAGGTGCAAAATAAACCACACAAAGTAGCGGTATCAACACATGAGAGTTCCTTGTCTCTTAGTGAGTGCAGTGTGGAAGAATGTAGGATATCTCCAGTAAAGTAGGCCTTGGATTGCGGGTAAGAAACAACTTGATGGCGACATCTATGAATTGATCGAGTTAGGAAATAGAACCAATACATAGATTAGCAAGGCCACAATGTCTTCAAATGCATGGAAACTCATAACTTTGAGAAATTCTCGGGCTTTCTTAATTAGGAACTTGGAAAGTAAACCCTTAACTCCATGGTTTCCCAATTGGCTTGATATACGGCGCTTAAGATGTAAAGGTGATGCAATGTCTTCGTACTTAGGAACCTTTTCTAAGCAAATTGAATGGCATTTGATCAAAATTGGTATCCCAGTAGCTTAGAGAACTCTTCAGGTAGGAACCAGCGATAATCGGGAATGTAAAGCAATGGTGTTTCGGATCGAAGAGCTGGAATAGGACATGCATCATATCTTCTTCAAAGCGGAGATAACCAAATCAAGTAGATAACCATGTCTTTTGATGGGCTGAGCATGGTCGGAATTTACGAAACCAATTCTTTGGTGAGAAGGTATACCCGTGAAGTTGATTAGGATAGTCTTTCTAGAAGCCATAATACCACAAAGCAGAGCAAAGATAAATCCTAGGTCCTTGAAATAGTTAGAAATGATATGCAATGCAAATGATGTCATGATGTCATGTTTGGCACACACAGACAATTCACACAATGAGCCTAGGTTTAAGGCTTGCAGAGAGGTATAGTGATTACCCACAAAAGTTTGAGTTGGTTCATCTGTCCTATAATAATAGCGGGTTCTAGGAATCTCACATCATTGATCTTTCTCGTAGGCGTTTATTTCAATCGACTACCAGTGGTCGACGAAAATATCCCAAAGTCTAATCTCGATGGCGTAGCATCAGTATCAACCAACCTTGATGCACCAAGGCCGGCCATCTCACTACCTTAATGGCGAGATGGGTCAATTAAGGTTCTAAAAGTTTAGTTAGTGCTTGATGACACCACGAAGCCAAATACTATCCTCGACTTGGGAATGAAGAGTATCGGGACATCTAAGTGTCACTAGCGTAGCCATCATGTTGACCATTTTGATATCGTCTAGCAGTCATGACGATTTATTGCTACTTACCTAAAACCGGATCGGTGTAGGATCCCACAAATATAATACCAAAGCAACCCTTAAAGATAAAGCAAGCAAGTCAAACAAAAAGCAATAAAGGTGATCTAGAAATCCTTAAGGCATTCTCTCTTTAGGGTGGTTCCCAGTAGTCGCGATTCGTGATACGGTGGTGACTTTTAGTGTTTTGCATCGCAAATGTGCGGATAGCAAGAGCGCCACCGACTTTTATTTTATCCAATTAAGGGAAGGTAAAGTAATGAAAAAGACCTTCGTTAGATTACGAGTAAGGGAGAAGGTTATGAAAAGGGAAGGTATTAGCACCCCTTTCCATCCGTGATTATCTACAGCTCTTAGTTGCTCTTAGATCACTTTAAAATTGTGCTTTACATGTGTTTGACAAAATGTTTTGAAAAGGCATTTCGCTTTGACTTTGTAATGATTCATGTATGAATGTATACAAAGTGTTTGGAAATGTTCGTTTTGAAAGAGTTTGAACTTTGACAAAAGTGTGAGGTGTGAAAAGTATTTTGAAAGAGCAAGCAACTAAAAGTCTTATTACCTACTCGAATTGGTCGTTTTCGTTGTTGTTTCGTTCCTTTAGAATAACGCTATCCATACCATTAGTTGGTAGGTAACTCCATTCGTTGGATGTAAGCGGGACATTGAAGGGACATCGGATGGTCATAGAAAGCAACTTGTAGGAAGTATCTAGCACATTCGAAGGACTATCATCATTTTTGTGGCGACAATCGGGGTCAAGATCATGTATTCGGAGGCGACATCGTGGGTCTTATGATCTTTGTATCGAAGGGACTATGATGATTTGTTTTGAAGCGGTGCTAGGATACCTCTACGTTCGAGGACATGACCATTTGAATCGAAAAACGAGAGAATTATCCTAATGGAGTGCGTGTGTGAAAAGAGTGTGTTGATTGATATTTTATCTTGAAAGTTAGTGGGCTATGTTCATTATTATCTTGCCATACACGCCTAGTTACTAGCGGTTTATAGGGTGCGGAAATTAAAATGCGGAATGTAAAGATGCGGAAAGATAAATGTCCTACGCTATTACATGGCTTTGGGGCAGGTACATAATTTAAACTTGCGGAAAATAAAAACCTAATTTAAACTATTACATCCCATGAGCGGGTACATTATTGGAAAAATAAAGCGATAAAAGAAAGCGACGAAGCGGAACACACAGTAAAGAATGAGAAATCGGAAAATACGAGATGAATCGAATAAGAGAAAAAATGTTAGAAAAATGCAAGTTTTGAATGAGAAAAAATATGACATGCTGGAAATAACATAAATATGCTACAATAATTTTTTGGGATTTTTTGAATGCAATTTAATAATTTAAAATGAATTAAAAGTGATTTAAATGCAAAATTATGAATAAAAATAAATATGCATGCAAAATTATATTTTTTAATTTTATAAATTAAATAAAGGTTTTCTGGAAATAATGTAAAAAGAAAAATAATTTTTGGTGTTTTTTAATGCATGATAAAAAATATTGAAAAGAAATTAAAATGATGCAAAATATTAAATAAAATAGAAATATGAAAAATATTGAGTTTGGAAAAAGAATAAAATGGTCTGATGAGGATCGAGGCGGAGACATGTGAGCATCATCCAGCAAGCATATAACCAAGCCAAGTGTGCAAGCATGTTTGGAAGCGGGTGAGTGGATTCTGACACGCGTCGCTTTCATTGCCACTCGCGCTGATTCATCGTCTTCTTCGTTTTGAAATTTTAAAAATCCAGCGTCGGCCATTGCTCGACGCTATGTCCCTGGAAAAATCAAAAACCCAGCATACATAATATAAATAAGTTCTAAAGCCATGGTTCGATTCCTGAGATCATTAAGCGCGTTGGTATAGGTCTCGTGGTCCAATTTTTCATTTAAGAAACCCTAAAGCGGCATGGGAAACCCTAACGATGGTGATACGTGTTCCTGGCCATGGAAATTCAATTAGAGTGCCCAGAAAGCTTGCAAACACATCACTAATCACAAAAACAAAAACAAAACATGTTAATAATGCATGAATAACAGAATACGATTTTGAAATTTTCAAGAAGAAACCAAATTCGAATTTCTTGTTTCTGGATGGTTTTGATCAAAGTAAAGGTGCGGATCGACTCGGGGAGGTATCAAGGAATGTTTGGACACCTCAAAATTGATTGAAATCGGTGGAAATAGGATTGCACTTTGCTTGTTTGCCACGGTTTTTGAGCTTGGAATAGGGTTCTTGAGTCAAATTTTCTACCCTAATTCGTGTGGTATGTATCATGTATATATCGTAGAAGGATTCAGAGTTGTTTTGGGAAAGAATTAATCAATAATCAATGCCAATCAAATTTGATTTTTGTACAAAATCAAATCTTCAAATTTTGATCAATTTTCAATCCAATCTTGCCATATCCATCAAATTTCGAAAATTGCTGGCCTTTAATGAGTTGATTGGGTCCCAAGGAAGAAATAAAAATCAAGTTTGCAATTAATTTTGATTTTATACTTTATTTTTAAATTTAATTTGTATTTAAATGAATAAATTCCAAATTAAATAGAAAAATAAAATAAAAATTCGTGGCATTGGGCTTGGATATTCCTAATGGTGTGAGGAATAAGTTTGGATGAAGAAAAAGTAGGCCCATTTGCAAAGTTTTTAATTTTTAGAAGTATTTCTCTTTGTGCACTTCTTCAAAATTGCCCAACTTGTGAATGATGTATCTTGCTCAATTTTCCACATTTTTGAGTGTTCTTGGACTTTTTGGAAAGCTCTAAGAGTCCTATAACCAACCTTTTTGGTCTCCTCTCAATTGGAGTTTCCATGCTCAATATATCTTCAAAACAAAATGTTGACTTTTTGTTGACTTTGAAAAGGACCTGTAATGTTTTGATCCATACCTTCCAAATGAAGCATTTTTTGAACATTCTTGTGAGACATGAAGTTGTAGAGAATTGAATTTCCTTCAAAATAAGATGTGGTGGAAAAATTTACGAGAAAGTATGAAGAAGTTATGATCGATCAAAGTTCGATTGACTTTTCATCTAGAAACCTAATTTAGAAAGTTTAACTTTTGAGCAAATCTTGAGTTTTCTTGATGAATCATGATCAACCCTTGATCAAATGATGAATGTTACTTCAAAATGAGGATGTTGACCAAAAATCATGAAGTTTGGTTGTATGTTGACCACAGTTGACTTTTTGTCCATCTGTTGATTTTCGACCATCGAGCGATTATGCGAGGAAACTTGACTTGTAAGGCTTGAAACTTGACATGGAGAATCTTTGAAGCATATGAGGAGGCATGAAGACCATTGGAGATGTTGGAAGTCCATCTTGACACGAGAATGCAAACCTAGTTTGGGTTGTTTGTCTAGGAGAGTTTGTCGATCGACTCTTGGGAATCCTTGAGTATGGATGTATGAAATATCTTGAGAAGATGGAGGGCAAGTTTTGGGGTATGACACCAAACAAACCGTAGATCCTGTAGATCCGAGCTACAAATGCTCTGATTCCCACTGGGGATATGTATCGGAAGATCCACGGATCTTTGCGAGCCTGATAATAACAAACACTAGGATCCCACATAATCATCTTAAAACCCAAAGGCTTTCCCAATCATAGAAATAGCAATTAAAACACAAACATATCAAACATATTCATATATAAAGCTATAGATAACTATATATATTTAGGGTGCTCTATCTATTCCCTTTATATAACAAACCCCTTACTAGAATCTCCCCGATGCGTTGCGTCTAGTTTGCTGCTGAGTCGTTCTGGCGTATCAAAATCAATTGAGGTATTAACTTGCCCCCTTTTCATAATCATTAAATCATCTTTCTTGTGTTGAAAATAATAAAGCTTGATGCTCGCGGCATCTTTATAAACAAATCAAAAGAGTAAATCGTTTGAGCGGAGAATCGAATTCACATTCGATCCTCTGCGTCACCTTCTATGAACACCTACGAAGAAAAATCTTCTCCGATGAAGTACTAATCTCCTCCCAATGTTCCAACACTTCTACATTCATCACATTAGTCCCCGGTGATCCTATCAGCTCCATCAGCTTCAACTTCATCACGTTGGTCCACGGCGGTGATCCTATCAACTTCATCACGTTAGTCCCAGGCCGGTGGTCTATACATTCATCATATTAGTCCCCGGCGATGATCTATTAGCTTCACTTGAAACCTCATCACGTTAGTCCGACGGTGGTCCTCTATATTCATCACATTAGTCCCGGCGGTGATCTATCGACCATAAGCTTCCGACCTCATCGGTTTAATGATCCTATCGGCCTCGCCCGTTACATCGGTCTCAGCGATAGCAGTTATGCCATATCACGTTGCCCCCCCAACAGGGTCTATGGACAATGTAATCACCAGCAAAGTCTATACACAGATCCCCGGCTGAGTATCTCTCGATCATCATTATTCTTCCAACAACATTAATATCGGACTGAAACTTGGTGGATATAGTGTATCGGAGGAATCAGATCATCTCTTATTCCCAGGCGGGTCTTACAACCTCATCCCTAGCGAAATCAAAGATCTCAGTGAGCGTTCCTATCTTCTTCAAGATGGATATGTTTTGAAATACCACATCTACATTCATACATCTACATAAAAATTATATCATGTGCATGTATCATAACACTGTCATATACTCATACATCATAATCTGCATAGGACTAACCATACCCTGTCAAGATTTATTTCCCCAGCAGGTAAAGCTATTGTTCGAACGAAAGGTCAAATATTAATACCTGAAACAAGGCGGAGAACTATACGAATGACCATACAAATTGTTTCGAACGGATCATGGATTAACACCCGAAACAAGACGGGAAAATTATCCGCATTCTGCCAAATATTCCTCTCAGAAATAGCCAAGACGAAAGTTTATTCTGACTCTCTCTTATTATCAAACTCCCTAAATGGCATCTTAAGCCCATATCCGACTACACATCTTCATCTCCCTGGATGGCATCTTAAGCCCGTCTCAGAGCTACATCTTCATCTCCGGATGGCATCTTAAGCCATCTCAGGCTACACATCTTCATTTCTCCGGATGGCATCTTTAAGCCCATCTCCGATATTTCTCTCATCCAAAATAAGAATGCAAATTCTAGCGTACGACTCACTCTCCAGCATCATATTTTCCTAATGGCATCTATAAGCCCATTCCATGCAACAACGAGTTCAAATTTTCAGGTGTACTCGAATGTTCATTCATCTTCTACCTTCAGGTCACGAAAGGCAAGCATACCAATCTAACCCTTCTGGTACAAGAAGATTGAACAGGGGAAACTGTTATACCCCAAAATTTTCCTCTCCACTTCTCAATACTGATCCACCACTCCATACTCGAAAGATTCCACAAGGTTGATCAGACAAACCCTCTCTAAGCAATCAATCCAAACTAGGGTTTTACTCTTCTCAAGTCAAGATGGATTTCCAATGGTTAAAGTGGTCATCATACCTCATCATATGCCTCAAGGGATCACCATGTCAAATTTCAAGCCTTATAAGTCAAGATTGCTCATCCAATTGCTCAGATGGTTGAAAATTAGTTGTATTGGACAAAAAGTCAATTGTGGTCAACATACAGTCAAACTTCATAATTTTTGGTCAATATCAATACTTTGAAGTAACATTCATCATTTGATCAAGGGTTGCCATGATTCATCAAGAAAAGTCAAGATTTGATCAAAAGTCAAAGTTTCTAAATTATGGTTCTTTAGACAAAAGTCAACAGAACTTTGACCAGGCATAAGTTTCACATACTTTATCAGAAATTTTTCTACCAAAGCTCATTTGGAAGAGAACTCAATTCTCTACAACTTCATGTATCACAAGCTTGGGCTGGAAATGCTTCATTTGGAAGTTATGGATCAAAACATTACAGGTCCTTTTAAAATGTCAACAAAAGTCATCTTTTTGCAAAGAAGTGTTCATGAGCATGGAAACTTCAATGGAGATGAAACCAAAAGGGATATTTAAAATACATCTTGAGCTTTCTAAAAATTCCAAGAACACCCAAAAATGTTAAAAATTGAGCAAGATATAAGTTGTGCAAGTTGAGCACTTTTGACGAGGTGCATGAAGGAAAATACCTAGCAAAAGCAAATATTTTCCAAATGGGCCTAAGGTTTTATGATCCAAACTTGATTATAAGATTATCCATGACCTCTATGCTGCATGCCAAGCCTCTTACCTTTTTATTTATTTATTTTTGAATTAAATGGCTTAAATTCCAATTTAATTAAATAAAATACAAAGATAATTATTAATGCAAGATGGGCTTGATTTGTGCATGTCTTGAGGACCAAGGAAGCCCAAGAGAGCTTTCAATTTCGTGCAAGAAGATTAAGGGAAAGATTGAGCAAATTTGGAAATATTTCATGCAAATTTCCATTCAAATATTTTTCATTTAAAGAAAATATTTTCTCTTAAAGCCTTGTCCTATTTCCACTCCTCTATATATGCTTAACATCTTCACAGGACAAAGAGGATTTTGGCCAGCTTTTTACATGAAACCCTTGCCTCCACAACAACCCTAAAAATTCTCAAAAAATTCAAGAAGTTGGCAAAATCGTATTTGAAGTTGCAGCCACTTTCCATCCGTTTCATTCATTCGTGTTCCTGAAGTTCCCAAGAGTCCATACCAATACTCACACGAGTTCAAAGCATCCAGAACCATCCTCATAAGGTTGCTCCAGTTTGGTAAAGTCTTGGATTTCAAATCCTTGATTTACACGACATAAATTGTATTCATGCATTCATACATGTTTATTATGTTATTTTGAATCGATTTCATGCATTAGTTTCAAAGTTTGATGCAGGAACAGAAGAACACCATGGCTAGGGCACGAAGCTCTCAAGGTTTCGTATCCATAGTTGTAGGATATTGCAGGTCAAAATAACGTCAGATTCAGATTCAGGGGGTGATTTTATGTTGGTCTGGGTTATTCTCTTTCGTTTTTTATTTAATTTTGCAGGTTTTGGATATTTGGATGACCGGAGAAGATGATCGGGGTTTCTTTTCCGGCGTCATCTCCAGAAGTTCTAACTTCTAGATCTCCAGAAGAGTCACCTCCAGAAGATTCCTCGAGCGTTCCCCAGCCAGTCGCGGTTACGTAACACGGTGGGAGGCCGCTTGTTTGTTTTGCGTTTTATCGCAAATGTTGCGGATAGCAAAAGTCACCACCGAGTTTTCTTTTATCCAATTAAGGGAAGGCAAAAAGAAAAGGAAAATACCTTCGTTAGATTTTGAGTACGGGAGGTGGTTATGAAAAGGGAAGGTATTAACACCCTTTCCATCTGTAGTTATCTATGGGCTCTTAATTGCTTAGCTCACTTTAATTTCTTTTTGTGTGTGTTTGAAAAGATGTTTTTGAAAAGTCATTTAAGCTTTGACTTCGTAATGATTAGATCTTTGGAATGTATCTGAAGTGTGTGGAAATGTTTGTTTTGAAAAGAACTTTGTAATGATTCACTTATTGGAATGTATACAAGTTCTTTTCAAAACAAAACATTTCAAACATTAAATATACATTTCGGTAGCGAATCATTACAAAGTCAGCGAAATATTTCAAAACATCTACCTGCAACAGTAAAGTGAGCTATTCAGTAAGGCTGCGTGAATGATGCGGATATAAAGGGTGCTAATACCTCCTTTCATAACCGCCTTCCATACTCGAGAATCTGCGGTGTTCTGTTCTTTTCGCCTTCCATAATGGATAAAACAAAGTCGGTGGCGACTCTGCTATCACATGCGATAAATGCAAAACAAACAATCGATTCTCCTGTCGAGATATAAGTTCTAATTCTTAAGGGTTGGCTTAATTTTGTAAAACAAATATAAAGTAGTAATAACGGAATGCCTAAACATGTTGCGTTGAAGAGTTTCAACATCTGGAATAGCATGTCATATGAGATGTTGAGACATTAGACATTAGACATCACACTACTGAACTCTCAAAGTTTATATGATTACATTTGTATGCAGAATATTTTGGGAATATTATGCACCTTATGTGGCGTGACTTTGAAGGCATATGTGGAGGTCCAAGAGCTAAGGAGAAAAATCAGCAAAGACCTTGATTATATCAGAAGTTATCTGCGTATTTGATTCTGCAAAGTTTGTTACTGCAGATGTTTATTACAGCTTATGCTATTATTTTGAAGGCCTAAATCCAGTTGGGTAATAGGTTATAAATAAGAAGTTGTAACCTTGTTTTAGTAAGCTAGCCATTTTTAGAAAGATGTAATCTTTTGGGTTAGCCATGTAAGTGAACCACCCGGATTGTGGGATGGTCACTGATGTTTACCCGAATCAATTCAGGACCGTGTGCCGCTTTTTGTAGTGTCGCTATTAACTCAGATAAATAATTTTAAATCCGTGATAAGAAAACAGGTGATCTATTCACCCCCTCTTGATCCCTTGCCACACCGTCTAACAAGTGGTATCAGAGCATCGGTTCGCTAGTGCTTTGTCGCTACTTAACGATATGGCCACGGACGAAGGCGTCTGGTGAACAGGGTGAAAACTATGGCTATTGGAAGGCGCATGCGAGTTCACATAAATTCCATTGACATGAATGTATGGACTTCCATTCAAGATGGACCTTTTCAAATTACCATGAGGAATGTGGCAGGTGTCGTTGTGCCTAACCAGAGGCTGATTGGGATGAAAAAGATGAGAAAATATGGTCGAGCGATTGGAGAAAACATGATAATTCGACACTTGGTGTTGATGAATATTATCGGGTATCTCATTGCACACTAAAGAAATGTGGGATGCTTTAGAAGTTGCCCATGAGGGTACTCTTGAAGTTAAACAATCCGAATTAACACATAACCAAGAGTTCAAGCTCTTTCGCATGAAGCAGGAGAATCATCTACGATATGCAAAGAGATTCATCTATCTCCTTTGTGGTTTGAATGTACTTGGAAAACCTAATTCCAATGAAAGCTACTAAGAAAATTCGAGATGTCTTAGCGAGGAATGACAACCTAAAGTTCTGACTATCAAGGAAGCCAGCGACCTCGCTCGCTTACCATCACAACTCATTTGGGAAGTTGGAAGATCATCAACAACAACGCAAAGTCTTGAAAAGCATGAGAACAAGAGTAAGAAGGAAGAATAGATAAAAGAGGGTGAGAAAAGTCATAGCTCTTAAGAATTCTAGCTCTAAGTCCTCACAAATAGAGCAAAATGTTAACGACTCAGTAGTGGCGAAGATTCGGATGATGACGAAATGGGATTGTTTGTTCGGAGATATAATAGATTTATTAGAAATAATGGAATCAAGCACTTTGACAAGAATCTCACAAAGTTTGAAGATAATCCATAAAATCAAAAGGAGAAAATAAGAAATATAGAGGAAAGGATCCTTCTTCAATTGTGGTAATCTGGCACTATAAGGCGAGAATGTCCTATGAACAAAAAGGACAAAGAAAAGGCACGTGAAGAAGTTCAACAAACAAAGAAGAGCTTATATTGTGTGGGAAAGTGATAGTGAGTCGTCAAGTAATGAAAGCTCAGTGATAGTGATGAGGCTGCAAATCTATGTCTCATGACTCACATCATAACCAACCTCACCACAAGAGAAACAATGAAAATAAAGTAAGACAAGCTACTACAGTAATTTTGATTCTTTGTCTTTCTCTGAACTGAAAAATAGCTTTTGAAAAACTGCATAACGACACCGTAGACGCTTTTAAACGATTATCCTCCAACAAACAAATCTTTTCTCACTTGGAGGGTAAAGTGTATAAAGCTGAACAAGATTTAAAAAGCCTAAAAGCTAGTATTGCAGAAAGTTCAAAAGATATCGATATAAATGGATGTGTTGAAACTAGATATTGTGGAGTTTGTCATATTTGGCAACCAGAGGTTAAATCTCTTAAGGCCAAATTGGAAAAAGCTTTACAGCCCAAGGTTACTTATGCCATTGATCCTAGGATTTTTAAGAAATCATTGAATACACCATATGCTAAATATTCCTTTGTAGAAAAGATTCCAAAGGATTCAATGAGCAAAAGTAAGCAAGTTCATCATCGTGGTTTATGTCATTATTGTTGTCATAAAGGTCATACCATCGAGAAATGCAAGTTTAGGAGGTTCCTTGTTCCTAAAGGCATTTATCAATGGAGGCCTAAAGGCAAACATGTTACCACTTACCCACATGGACCCAATGAAAATTGGGTACCTATCTCTCTCTTTTGATATTGCAGATTGAGTGTCTTACATCCGTAGATAGAAGATGGTTTCTAGACTGCGGATGCTCAAGGTACATGACGGGTGACATATTGCTATTCATTAACTTCAAAGAAAATAAGAAGGGATATGATACTTATGGAGACAATAATAAAGGAGTTATACTCGACAAAGATAGTGTAGGCAATCCCTCTACCACTACTATTTCTGATGTCCATCTTGTAGAGGGCCTTAAACATAATTTATTAAGTATTAGTCAATTGTGTGACAAGGGTTATAAATTTATCTTCACAAAAACTTGTTGCATTGTTGAACATACTAAACAAAACATTGTGTTTAAGGGAATTAGAGTAAACAACATCTATATGCTTGATCTTTTTGATGTATCATTAACAAGCAATAAATGTCTAGTCACCTTGAATGATGATTCTTAGCTTTGGCATAGACGTTTAGCGCATGTTAACTTTGATTTGTTAAATAAGGTTATATCCAAGGATTTAATAGTCGGTATTCCAAAAAATAAAGTTTTCAAAAGACCACCTGTGCGACGCATGTCAAATGGGAAAGCAAACGAGGGTGTCTTTCAAATCCAAAAATGTAATTTCTACTTCATGACCCCTTGAGCTTCTCCATATGGACCTCTTTGGACCTTCAAGAACAAAGATTCTAGGTGGAAACTACTATGGTTTTGTAATCGTTGACGATTATTCTATATCTACTTGGACCATATTCCTTCATAGCAAAGATGAAACCTTTTTCGCTTTTAAGAGTTTTGCAAAACTGTCCGAAAACAAAATGGATTCAAAAATAATTACAATTCGAAGCGATCATGAAGGTGAATTTCAAAACCTTCTCTTTGATAAGTACTATGATAAGCATGGCATTAAGCATAATTTTTTATCCCCTAGCAAAATGGAGTTGTGGAACGAAAAATCACGTTTTAGAGGAGTTGGCTAGAACAATGCTCAATGAGGGTGGATTACCAAAAAAAATTGGGCTGATGCGATTAGCACAACTTGTTACGTTTTAAACAGGATATTAATCCATCCTATTTTGGATAAAACCACTTATGAGCTTTTGAAAGTAAGAAAGCCAAACTTGTCACATCTTCACGTATTCGGCTGTAAATGTTTTGTTTTAAATAATGGTAAAGAAAATCTTGGGAAGTTTGATGCAAAAGCGGGTGAAGGTATCTTTCTTGGATACTCACAATCAAGAAAAGCTTATAGAGTGTATAATAAACGTTTACTTACTGTTGAAGAGTCAGTACATGTTTCTTTTGATGAGTCTTATCCAAAAATATCGGAAAAGGTATTTCTTTTGATGGCATAGGTGTATCTTCAGAAGATATACTCAAGGAAGTTGTTCTAGAAATTGATCAGTCCAAATCAGTTGACAAAGAGGGGGAGGAAGATATTAGTCGTGACAAAGATGAGGAAGAAGGGACAACATAAGTGAAAAGTCTTCCACCAACATGGAAATCCTCAAAAGACCATCCTATTGACAACATATTGGGAGACATATCAAAAGGAGTTACGACTCGTTCTAAGATAAGTAATTTCTGCCATCACTTTGCATTTGTTTCACAAGTAGAACCTAAAACATCAAAGCCTTGATTGATGAATTTTAGCTAATGTCCATGCAAGATGAGCTTAATCAATTTAAAAGAAATGACGTTTGGAAACTTGTCCCTCATCCGCAAGACCATCATATCATAGGAACTAAGTGGGTTTTTAGAAATAAAAATGATGAACATGGAGTGATAACTCGAAATAAAGCTTGCTTAGTGGCACAAGGGTATAACCAAGAGGAGGTCATAGACTATGAAGAAACTTATGCTCTAGTTGCTCGCCTTGAGGCTATACGTCTCTTGCTCGCTTATGCGTGTTCTAAAAACTTTAAGCTTTATCAAACGGATGTAAAAAGTGTGTTTATAAACGGTGTCATAAATAAAGAGGTATACGTCTCACAACCTCCTAGTTTTGAGAACAATGAATATCCATATTATGTTTACAAATTAAAATGAGCTCTGTACGGTCTTAAGCAAGCCCCTCGGGTTTGGTATGAAAGACTTAGCAAATTCCTGCTTGAGTATGGATATTCAAGAGGTAAAGTGGATACCACTCTCTTTATTAAACTTAAAGGAAAACACATTCTTTTAGTTCAATTATATGTAGACGATATAATTTTTGGTTCAACTAACCTACACTTGGTCGAAGATTTTTCTAATGTTATGCAAGGGGAATTTGAAATGAGTCTTATGGGGCAGTTAAATTACTTCCTTGGTCTAAAAATAAAACAACTCGATGAGGGAACAGCTGTGTGTCAAACAAAATACTGCAGAGAGCTGCTCAAGCGCTTTGGAATGAATGACTCAAAGTCCATTAACAGCCTCATGGCCATTAACGGGAACTTGGATAAAGATGAACATGGTAAGAGTGTAGATGTCAAGAAGTATAGATGTATGATTGGATCCCTTTTGTACCTTATTGCGTTTAGGCCTAACATCATGCTTAGTGTTTGTATGTGTGCATGATATCAATCGAATCCCAAGGAATCACACTTGAAAGTTGTCAAGCGTATACTTAGATACCTTCATGGAACATCTAAGTATGGGCTTTGGTATTCCAAAGGAAGTGATTGTAGCTTAGTAGGTTACTCTGATTCTGATTTTGCAGGCTACAAATTAGATAGGAAAAGAACTAGTGGAACATGTCACTTATTTTCAAACTCCTTAGTGAGTTGGCATAGAAAAAAGCAGGTTTTTGTTGCATTGTCAACTATTGAGGCTGAATACGTTGCAGCTGGTAGTTGTTGCGCCCAGATTTTATGGCTAAAGCAATAACTGCAAGACTTCAATATTCAACTAAAACATATTCCAATAAAATGTGATAGTACTAGTTCCAAAAACCTCACTAAGAATCTTGTTTTACATTCACGAACTAAACACATAGAGATTAGGCATCACTTTCGATCATGTTGAAAAGAAGACGTTGTGTTTGAGCATGTTGATACTAAAAGTCAACTTGCTGATATTTTCATCAAACTATTAGCAACAGAGTCCTTTTTTAACATTCGTCGTGAGCTAGGGATTTTGGATCTTTCTCACTTGATGTCTTAAGTATGCATGTACCTTATTTATGTATATATATATATATATATATATATATATATATATATATCACCATGTTATTGAGATGTAGTCTAGTTTCTGTACGTGCGTACTAGAGGTTCCTCAACTAAGGTAATATTGTTCCTCTCCATACCCTGTTAAAATTCATTGATTTTGTGTATGTGTAATATGTTCCTAAAATATTTTTTATATGTTTTGCTTTACTGAAATTGTTTGAGCATTCTCATTAACCATGTGCATTGCACTACCATTCTACATAATCATTCCAAAAATAACTCATTCTGCACAAACATACACTTCCAAAGGGGTCCCCTATCTTACTGTCCATAAAAACCGGTTAAAAATTTATTTTCATTAGGTTTAGGTCGATGTAAAATGTCTTTAATCGACACAAAAAAAGCTTTGTTCGATACATAAATCCTATGAGTCGATCCATAACTCTGATGTTTTTTATTTTTCAAAATTCGTTCAGTATGTATCGATACATACGTGTTTTGTATCGACACATGTAACTTTCAAAATTTAACCTTTGCATTGACACATAACTCTGTTTGGGTCGACCCATCAGCCCATTTAGCAATTTATATATTATCAAAGCATTCTCATACATCTCATAACATCAAATTTCATTGACCTAATCCATTTTCATCTCTCGCCTCTTTCTGCAACTCGTCCCACAACATTCTTCTTCATCAACCATGCCTCCTAAAACAATACTTCCTAGATCAAGAGGAAAAGGGAAAGGAAAAGCTGCTGTAGGGACCTCGTCTCGGGCTGCATCTCCAAAAATTCCTCATTTTGCTCTCTCAATCTTACATTCAGTAGTTGAAGATGAGTTCGAAAATTCATTCAAGTCACGGCTAGTCATGAAGCCACATGTCTTCAACAAAGGGATGTTCTCTCTGCACATCACAGGGTGTGCTGATGCTAGATGCACAAAAATTAGGTAACTTCCTGACCATAAATGACAATTATCACGAGGATTTCACTCGTGTATTTTATGTTGGTTTGAAAAAATCTAGAGGAATATCCTTTAAGTGTTGTATTGGAAACAAAACATATGTGTTTGAAGCTGATGATTGGGACCTTCGAATCTCTTTTGGTATACGTGTTTGCAAAGCTTGCACGATGCAAAGTTTGATCTTGAATATAAGAAACAGGAGTATCTTGCCTCAATTCTGAAGTTGGAAAGGCCTCTTGGTCCAGAAGAACAAGTTACTTCTGGCATGATTTAAAGCATTCCAAGACTGGTTCATTGGATAGTTTCTCACATCTTGCAGCCAAGGTCAGGTGCCCATTCTAGATTAGATTGGCCTGATATTCATCTCTTGTACATCCTTCAAAATCATACTCACTTAAACTGGCCAAATAATGCAAACTATAAAATATTGGGGTGTGATCATACCTCCTGTGCCTCTTATATCTCCCACTGCTGCCCAAGAATTCAATCAGGATACACTTACTCATATGGGATATAGGTGGGATAAGTAGCGTCGGTGCCTCTACTTCAAAGAAAAAGGGTCAGATACCAGAGTGTACAACTTTGATGTGTCGTTCGAACAAGTTTATATGGATGAATATATTCTTATTGATGCAGATATGCCATACATTGATCAGGAGCATCAACCTGAAGATATTCCTGCTGATGCAAACACGGTGGGGAGCTTGGGAGCCACAGATGGTCTCGACCAACTATCAACATGAACCTCCTATCCATCCACTTTCAGTGCGGGATTGTCCTCAATTGCTCCTAAGTATATGACTCGGATGTTTATTGTTGGAAATTACAAATCAAGCGCCATAAGGCGTGAACTTGGCACGTCAACAAAATAAATGGGCATGAGGAACATCGTGAGTGGCAGGAGCACACTAGAATGTATCATAATCAGCACTCGTGGCACACAGACTTAGTGAAATGGCATCGAGTATTCTACAATGAAATGTCAGGATTTATGGATGATTGCCGTGCTGATCCCAATATAATGGAAAAATTCAGAAGTGTTGAAGTTCAGAACAGATTTCGACAATACAACTTCATGGGCCAGAATCCTGATGAGAATCCTCCGCCACTGCCTCTACCAAGTTTCAAGAATCCGAATGCAGATGCTGAAGAATCCTATGGTGGCCATAACCCTCTTTGATTCACTATCATATCATGTCATTACATCTCATTGCATAACCATTATATTATTTTTATGTTCCTCTATTCCAACAATTGAACACTTTTGGTATCACTTTTATAATATTTACCTATTTCGTAGTAAAGTGTTTATTCTTGTTTACTTGCCTTTGCCAATCTCTGACACTCTTTATGAGTGAAAGGCTGTGATTTTCCAAACCTGTCACTCTTTGTGAATGATAGCTTCTTAATCAATATTGTTGTGTATGCCATCTTATTTTCCTCTTGAACTACTTCCATACTGTCTTTCACCGCTTTTTGATGTTGACAAAGGGAGAAAATAAAGATGTTAGAAAAACATGTCGATCTGACCATGCATAAACTCGGGGGGACTGTTTCATAATTCACCATTGATCAATCCTCACACATCTTGCAAAAATTTGTCATCATCAAAAAGGGGGAGTTTGTGAGCAACCCTTTAATAATGATTTTTGTATGATAGCAAATATGTGTGTGTTTGATTGTCAAATTAAGTAAAAATATATGTGTACTTGTCATGACATAATAACATGTTTTAAATTGGTCAAAGAAAACCTCTTAGGTCGACCTAGAAAGGCATGCATCGATACATATAACTAACTGATCTCACAAAAACAATTTTCTTTCAGTATGAGTCGACTCATACGAGTTTTGTATCGATACATGTCAGTTTGATGGCTCAAAAATTTAAGCCTTGCATCAACACATATTGATATGGATCGATTCATATGAATATAGAAAATTGAGATTCACCTCTGTTTATTGTTTGCATCAATAGAAAATCTCTTGCATCTATTCAAATTAGTTCTTTTATTTTGGAAAACAAATCTCATACAGTATGCATCGACGCATACATGTTTTGGATCGACTCATACAAGAACTGAGGTTCTGGATACTTGCATATTTTAAATCTTGCATCAATACATAAGTGTTTGCATTGATACATTTCTTACTTGCATCGACTCATCCGTGCCATGCATCGACTCATGTCATTTTTAGTTTTTTGGAAGCAGGTTAACTACAGTATGTATTGATACATAGTCTCTTGTATCGACTCCTACTTAACTTAACTCACTGGAAGTAATTTCAGTACAGTATGAATCGACATAAAATCACTTGTATCAACTCATTTATTGACTTGTGTCGACTCATACGAAACTTGTATCGACTCATAAGTTTGTTTTCTTCTAAGATGTTTTGTTTCCATATAAAGGAAAGTTTGGCGGTTTAGTTTCACGGTGTCACAAATACAATGGTGAGCATCCATTTTACGAGCATTAGAAACACGAAAGAGACTTCTATCTTCATCATCTTCTCATTGTCCTTGGTTCAAGAACATTGACACATAATCATTATTGATTATTGGATCAAAGGATCAAAGAGATAACGTTCAGTGGTACAATCCATAATCTAGATGAGTTGAAGATTCAGAAGGGGGTTTCGAGGAAAAACCAAAAGGTTTGTCCAGCAAGAACGAAGGTGTTCTTATGGGTTTGTTAGTTATGATTGCACATGATAGATTTAGTCGTAGCATAGGGTTTGGATATCGGGGTGATTTCGCAAATAGGTCGTGGAAGCGGTGAATAGCCTGTGAAACTTGCAGGTGTACTCTTGATCAGCTCAGATCAAGGGAAGGTTCATACAAGAAGAAGAATATCTAAGTGATTAGTTTTACATCTTTGTATCACAACCTTGTAAACAATATTTCAACATATTGATATAGAAAATTCTCAATTCAATTTGGAAATTAAGAGGAGACATACCAGCGCGAGGACGATAGTGGGGAACTTCCTTACCAAACTGCTCTGCGTATCGTATTCTTTCTCTCTCTCTCTCTCTATCTCTCTCTCTCTCTCTCTCTCTCTCACTCTCTCTCTCGCTCTCTCTCTCTCTCTCTATCTCTCTCTCTTTACTTTTACAACACGTTTGTGATTCAATTGGTGTGCAACTTTTCAAGTTCATTGATACAAGGATGGAAGAAACTCTTTATCAAAACTCCATTGCCATTGATCATTGAACAAGCATACTCCAACTGTTTGACAAAAGTGCTAGCTTGATTTTATTCGTTGGAAATAGTGTTATAGTGATAAGTGCATTGATTCAATATAAATTCTGTGTTAATTCATCTTATTCATCTCAATTAAAATCCAGCAAACTATCGCATGTCCGATTTTCTAGTAGCCGGTTCAGAATAGACAGAAGTCAATTCAGGATCGTGTGTCTCTTTCTGTAGTTTCACTATTAACTCTGATAAATAATTTTAAATCCGTGATAAGAAAATAGGTGATCTATTCACCCCCTCTCGATCACTTGCCACACCGTCTAACAAATCTTCCGTCATTTTAATTGAGGATGAGCGTAACCAAGCTTCACAACTCTTGATTGTATGAGCATTGTTGGAGATTCTCAATGTGAATTCGGATCTACAAGAGAGGTTTACTCTTACCCTAAATTCAAGTGAGGTCTTCGCACCGTTGAAGTAGGAAAATGTGACATGCCAATATATGTTTATTCTTGTGTAATGTGTTTTTGTAAATAACATGAGATGAGATACTCCATATTTGTACAAGTTTTTTTTATCATTATAGACCTTAGAAACTTTTTCCTATCTCAAAGGATATTTTGGATATGGATTTACAGAGTCACCCTATTTGTTTTCGATATAAGGGTTTCTACTTATATGAATTTCAAAATACCCCCTTCTTGGTAGTTTTAGCGTTAAAATGGGGTCAATCCAGAAGTACGTCTCTGGAATCGCCCATTGACCCATTGTTCATACATAACACTATTTTATGCATGGAAAAAGTTGTTAATGGGTTGAAACATACTTTTTTAAATAAAAATTGACCCCAATAATTATACAATTAATATTGAATATACACTACACATATGTATCAAATTATATCTGGATTACTTCATTGTCAACAATACATAAAAAAAGAGTCAACATCTAAATACATAGTTAGATAAAAACTAAAAAGCATCAAAACATGTGTCACCGCCTAAATTTATTTATATGGGTGGTACTGTCTTTGACTTTTCCTTATTTTATTCTCTTTCAATCTCGCTCAACTTGGTGAACTCCTGCATCATTTTCATAAAGTGATATGTTAGAGTTTCAACCTCTTTGTTGAATGTGTTACCATCATCGGTGATGTCTTTGGTATAAGATACTCCAGTGTCAAATTAGCTAGACCAAAATGTTGTGATTATGAAAGCCATCTAATGCACATGATTCATCTAGATGTATTTGTAGGTAGCATACTCCGAAGTGGAAAATTGTTTATGAGAAATCATATCTTCTTAGATCAATACACACCTTATTATAAGGAATTGATATAAGATGACCCATTTCAAAGAAGTGCATTCATTTTTCCACCGATGTCAAACAGCTAACACAAGGAACAAAAGCATCGTGAATAGTGTATTCATCTCTTGGAGAAGTTGTTAGCAAAAAAATGTGTGGTTCTCCTCTCCTATATCGAATAAACCCAAAATAACTCGAAAATTGCAACTGACGTGCTCTTTAACATTTACATTTTGGACATGTGACTTCACACATAAGAGGGGGTTAATTGTGTGTTTAAGAAAAACTTGAGTATGAAAAACTTTTTTGATTAACTTTAGAGTTTAAAAAAAATTAGAATTTTTGTAGAAATAATCAGTGGAAAATAAAATGCAGAAATTAAAAAAAAATGTTAAGGGATTGAGAGAAAACACCAGAAGTTGTAGAGGTTCAGTCAAATAGAAATGACTTAATCCTCCCCCCAAGAGTTATTCTTGAGCGTATCCAATAAACTTAAGAGTTTTTAGTAGGTTGAACTCTAGAACCCTCTTATACAATGAAAATGACTTTTTTGACTAACTTTCAACCAAACAACATATAAAGAGAGAAGCGATGAGTATTCCTTCCAAATGACAGATATAAGCGATTAGTCTTTTTTTTTCAAACAGAAACTTGGACCGATTAGTATTCAAGTTTCAAACCAAGATTTTACATGGGATGATATTGAACATGGGTTAGCTTTTATGATTTTATATTAGGTTGTTCTCCACCGTAATAAGATTTAACATCGAGGTTGAGCTTGAGCGAAAAGATTTTACATAGGATAACCACCAACCAAGTTGAGATTTTAATATTGGGATGATCTCTATTCGATGAAGACTTATTAATGTGCTTAGCCTTGATTTAAACGGTGACTTAGTTACTAAATCCCTAAAACCATGCTTTTAAAGGGTTTAAGTTCGAATCTAAATAAAAATTCCTAAATGGATGAATTATTCAACCAAGATAAAAAAATTCCTTGATAAATTTATAATACTACCCTTCAAGAATTACAAATGCGACTTTCATAACAACTTTATCAAAAGCACTATGACTAAAATTTAGTGAGAGAAGTAAACAAAATTATTTTAGAGATAAATAAGTGAGGAATGAAAGCTCACATTTATGGATGTGAAAATATGAGGGAAGGAGCCTCTATTTATAAGCTAGAGATTGGCACACGCAAAAAAGAGGGGCATGAGCCAATTGATTGGCATATGTACCGTTTGATTGGATGGCCTAAATATAATCAATTAGAAAGCTTTAAAAGGAAAGAAAAAATATATAGTCCTTTACAATCATTAAGATGTTGTATTAAATGTTTAGGGTGCATTTTTTCACTAATCGAATCGATTGTGTGAAATGGCAATCAATTGGAAAAGAACAAAAAGTTGTCCAAAACTTTTGTGATAGTTCCCAAACCATTTAGAGTGAATTCAAGATATTTTTAGAAATATTTTCTTGAGAAAAATAAGTTTAAAAAATTATTTTAGTGTGTGATTAGCCGTATAACTTTATGAGAAAGCCCTGATGCTTTTACAATGTTATTCACTCAGACGCGTTAGGGTGAGCTTCACACACTTTAAGTCTTTTCAAATACGTCAATATTATAAACACTTGTTTAAGTACTTCATAGAAATTTTATTGATATTTACTTGGAGATGAAGCAAGATTATATTCCTTTTAGATGTCATCGTCAAAGCATATCAAACCCTATTGATCTTTTTGCAGCCTTAATTGCTTTATACTTGACTTTAGTTGTTGCCATTAAAGACTAGTTGTGATCCCAAAAATCATGTTCATCTTTTCTAGAGATTCACTGAATAATAAACAGCAAAACATGATTCCACCTTACAATCCGCTCAATGTATTTATGCATAAATGTGACATCTCTTCAATGTGGATGGTTTTTGTTAACGATGTTTGAGGGAGAAGATTGGCTAATGTGACCACCTTTGAAAACAATTTTGGCTATATATATATATATATATATATATATATATATATATATATATATATATATATATATATATATATATATATATATATATATATATATATATATAGAGAATCCATAAAATGTGATTCAACACGCTCAAAGTAAGAAGGAGACCACTTAGTAGAATTGTCACACTCATTCGGTTTGACCTTTTTGGGGCACTATTTGTTTTAATCGGTTCAGGGTGGTTTCAAACATGTGGTTTGTAGATACACAATCTTCCTCGATTGATCTTTGATATGCATTTTCATGTTGTCATCAACTTTCATAAATCTCTCATGGATCATTTTCCATTATGGCATGATCGATATATTTGATTTATCATCCTTCATCACATCTTCATCCTCGAACAGGGCCTTTTCAATGAGTTTAAATCTCATCCATACGTGTCGGTGAAGCAACCTTCATTTTCTTTATGATTAAACAACCACATTGAAGATCATATGTCTTCCTAAGTGTACAACCATAATTTGAACCATTTGATCATGTTGTCTCTGCTCATTTGGCTATGTGATAAATAAAATCCAATCCGTCAGAGATGGTTCCATCGAATGTGAATAAAGGATTTTGTATTTAAATAGGTGTACTAATACAATAATTCTTGAACAAAATATATGTGTATCTCATTATGTTGATTTTGGATCATTTGATTCCGAGTCTCAACCTACAAAAATCACCTTTACTATTTCCCAACCAATTCTTGATTAGCATGTGCGATTCAACTATATTAGTTGTTGTATTGTTAAAGTGTCTAACTTGATTAGTCCAAGCACAAAAAATATTATACTTCACCTGGTATAGAATTATACTCTCAACATATTTTAGGAAAACTAGATATCTCATACACACACTCCTGAACTGTATAACAAATTCTACATATAACTCCTCTAAGGAAGAATTTATAACACCATGACAGGCATCCATTATTATTTTCACTACCATAACATTTTTGACCATTTTCCCATATTCACGCTTGATTTTTTGGTCCCTACTGCAAGTTTAAGTTTGTTTCACGCTTTTTGTTATGTGATACATATAAAGTAATACGGGATGTAGGAAACACCTTGCAATCAAATTCATCAATATGACGTGATGGTTACAATGACCTTTTCCATATTTTATTGGTCCTTCTATATAGTCTTGCACAATTCTAAATCCCATATAATGATTTCCTCTTTTCACTTTAAAAAATGCAAAATACATTGAAAAATTCATCTTCGTCGAAGTAACACAAACAATTTCAAGAAGTGGAAGTATATACGTGTTTGTTTTGTATGTTGAATCAATTATAAGCCAATGGAAAATAGGTTGAACAACTTGATGAAATCACGATGAGTCTAAAATATATCTCAAACAACGACTCCATCCCCACACACTATGTACCTAGAAACATAATGGTCAACATCTAGAAGCTTTAACAACTATTTCATTTTAGTTCTTGGCCCTCTTATCGCCTTGTTGTTTACGGCACAAAAAATGTATATTTGTTTGATATTTGAGATATTTTGAGGTCTTTTTTCATTTCAAAGTTTCAAGTATATTTTTGGGCGAAACGATATTCAATATCATTGTTACAAATTTTTGTCTTCTATTAGAACCATTATCGGACCTCTCAATTACAACATTGAATCCAGTTTGGTGGCCTTCGTACAAATTCATTGGGGCATATGTTCACGCTCAACAAACTCCAGCTTGGTTGTAAATTTTCCACGAACATCTACCTCAACAACAACTGGTTTAACATCCACCTCGACAAAAACTGTATCTTAGAAATGGCTTCGCATTAAAGGAAATTGTATCAAAGACAATGTAGCTCAATGGTTTACACATCAGGGGCTTGTCTTGGTTTCACAAAAGATTAATCGTTCGAAAAATATTAGGAAGAAGCATGTGATCATTCTGTTTGGAATTTGCTAATTCAAAAATCTATTTCAACTCATTTTAAAAAAATTTGTGCAAACCCTTCACCGGTTTGTGTTTGGTCTGTTGTTCGCATTGATTTTCTAGATGGTTTGGTGAACTTTAGATGCTCGTCTTGCCGTATGCTTGGTTACCTGGTTTTCTTCTCGAAAGTTCTTTGAATTTGTTAGCTTCTGGTTTTGATCGGGTCACGAATGATAGTTCAAGTTAGGATCTAGTGGATGTTACTGTCTTCTCATAATTTGTTACAACCATGTTGCATACATTTTCGAAGGGGCATTTAGTTTTGTAACAGCCTTTGATGTACTGCTATTTTGTTAGCACTACTGGTGCTTTTGTTAATGCATCTTTTTGCCTTTTAAAAAACCATATCCACATCGATATCAACCAGTTTAACATCATCTTAAACACCATCTGATTTAACATCATTCTCAACTTTTTTCCTTTTGGTATGTTCACCCTCACAGGTGGATAAAGTAATACTCTAATTTTAAAGCTCGACTCTATATTTTATCGGTCTTTTGAACCCACTCATATGGGTTAGTCCATTTTTATTGTGTTTTTTTACAAGAATTTTTACTTTCGCTCGATTAGACTGACACCCCAAATATGGTATTTTTACCAAAATATCCCTAGAAAAGTACCTGATATTTAGTGATTTTCGATACATATCGGAAATTTCAGAGGGAATACTAGAAATTCTATTAAATTTACCATTTTTACCGTGGCAGATGTTTCATACCGGAAATTCCAAAAATTCGGTACCGAAAAAATACCGAATATTTAAAATTTCCGGTATGGTTTCAGTACCAAAAATAATCGGGAATTTTAAATTTACGGTATTTTTATATAACGAAATTTCAAATTTAGGTAATATTGGACTTAATTTTATTGTTTTTAAGCGTATAGATTTATACTTGAATAAAATATACGAAATATAAAATTTCGGTATTGCTTTTATCTGGGAAATTTGAGATATTCGATCTGGATAAAAATTTCCTAAAATATACGATTTTTAAATTTACGGTAGATTGCAGAAAATTTGAAATATCCATTAAATGAATCTGGAAATTTTGTAAAACACAAAGAATTTTCGGTATGCGCCCCAAAAATATTGAAATATTAAATTAGATTTGTTAAAATATTAGATTAGATTAGATTTAATATTTAAATATAATCCAAGTTGTGTAGACCCAATCCCAATTAGGGTTGTATATAAATAGTCCTAGGATGTATCATTATTTGTACAATTCAATAATGCAAATCCTTATTTCTTTTATTGTTCTCTCTTTCGCTCCTCACTAAAAGTGCCACACGCACTAACAAATTGGTATCCAGAGCTTCCGCCTATTGTTCTTGATCGAGTTTTCAAGAATTTCACGTAAGAGATCGTGTTTCCAGGGAAAGTGAATCAACTGCTACGATGATGGATAGTGATAAGGGCATTCCGAATTCTCTTCCAATGCTTGACGGCAAGAATTAGATTTGATGGAAAAAATAGATGCAATCCTTGTTTGGATTCTATGAAACCCTAGAGGTGGTTACTGACGGCGTTCCTGCGTTGATTGCAGATGAAACCGAAGCACAGAAAAAAACCCACAACAAAGTCAAGAAGAAAGATTGCAAGGCTGCTTATTACATTCAGACGGCTGTTGATGCTACTAACTTCGACAGAATCTCTCATGCTGAAACCCCGCGAAGGAGGCATGGGATATTCTGGTGAAATATTATGAAGGAGATGGGAAAGTCAAGGTTGTTAAGTTACAAACCATGCGTCGACAGTATGAATTATTGTCGATGGGATAAGATGAAAAAGTTGCAGAATATGTGTCGAAGGTTCAGAAACTCGTCCATCTCATGAAGGATTGTGGTAAAACCATAATTGATAAGATGATAATTGAGAAGGTAATGAGAACATTGACCTCTCACTTTGATCACGTTATCGTAGCTATTCAAGAATCCAACAAACTTGAAACCACTAAAGTGGAAAATTTGGTTGGTTCGTTGGAGGCGCATGAGATGAGGATTGTCGAAAGGAAAGGAGTTGAAGACTCGATACAAGCTCTGTAAGCTCAGTCATGGAAAAAGGATGGTGGCTCCAACAAATTCAAAGGTAAGTTTGACAAGTCTCAGGGAAAGAAGCCTTGGTCGAATTACCACAAGAATAAGGTCGAAGATAGAAATTCTGAATCCTCAAAAAGGGGAGGAGGAAACTATCGAAAGGACAAAGAAGATAAAAATGGTGTACAATGCTATAACTGTGAAAAGTTGGGCCACGTTGCCAAAAATTATTGGTACCGAAAAGACAATGGATCGACAAAAATCAAGGACGAAGGAGAGAACCTTGCACGCTAAGATTCAAATGATTCTGAAGGTGGTATGGTGGGAATGGTTGCAGTTTCATATAACCATGTCGAGTCCAAGATCTAGTTCCTCGACTCAGGTTGCTCGAATCACATGACTGGTCAAAAGGAGTGGTTGACAGACTACAACGAGTCGAAGAATAGCAAGGTAACACTTGCTGATAATAGTTCGTTGTAGGCAGAAGGTACTGGCAACATAGTTTTTCAAATGAGTAATGGAGGAAAAGCTATGATTAAAGATGTGCTCTATGTACCTGGAAAGAAGTGCAACTTGCTAAGTGTTGGACAATTGGTCGAAAAAGGTTTCTCAGTTGTTATAAAAGATGAAGCTTTGAAACTGTTTGACACCAAGAATAATTTGGTCTTAAAATCTCTGTTGTCGAAGAATAGGACATGTAGGACTATGATCAGTTCGACAAAAGTTCAATGTTTAAAATCTATTGTTGACCTTGTGGCATTTGAGGTTTAGACATTTGAATTTCCAATCACTTAATCAAATGATTATTCAAGATATGGTTTCTAGAATTCCAAGTCTTGAGATACCTAAAAAACCTTGTGAATGTGTTTAGTTGGAAAGCAATCCAGAAATTCTTTGGTTTCGACTATGCCAATGAGATCATCTTGCATTCTCGAAGTGGTACATTCAGATGTATGTGGTCCATTCGAAGAACATACCATTGGTGGAAATAGATATTTTGTTTTGTTTGTTGACGAGTTCAGTCGAAAGCTGTGGATCTATGTGATCAAAAAAAGGACGAAGTATTCAAAATCTTTAAGAGATTCAAGATACTTTTCGAAAACCGAGTGAGAAAAGATCAAAGTTACGAAAGATGGAGGTGGAGAATACACTTGAAGATGTTTGAGAAATGCATGTAGAACATGTTGTTGATCATGAATAGCTGCTCATTCGCCTCGACATAATGGAATTCTTGAAAGAAGAAGCGAACTATATTAGATATGGCAAGATGCATGCTAAGCGAAGAACTTGCCAAAGTCTTTATGGGGAGAAGTTGTTTATTGCAATTTATATTTTAAACAGTGTCCTACCAAGATCTTGAAGAACAAGGTTCTGAAGAAGTATGGAGTGGAAAGCGACCATCGATGAAGTCATTTGAATGTGTTTGGCTCTATGTGTTATAAGCATATTCCTGATGCAAGAAGAAGGAAGCTTGATGACAAGAGTGAACCTATGACTCTGGTAGGATATCATAAAACTGGTGCATACAGGTTATTCAATCTAGTTAATGAGAAGATTGTGTTGAGTAGAGACATCATAATTGATGAAAATTCTGCTTGGGATTGGAATTCTAATGATGCAATTAACAAGCCATTAATGAGTTATGGTTTCGACGAAGAAATTGACGAAGTCGAAGAAATTGCTAATATTCCAGTCGAAGACGAAGAAATTGCTAAGATTCCTGACAATGTCGAAGTAGAAGAAGGTGTGGCTAGCATAAGCCATAGATATCAACGAAATAGAGTTCCTCCAACAAGACTTCAGGATTATGAAGTGATTGGTGATGATGAGGTAACACCAGATGGATAATTAGTTCATTTTTCTTTACTTGTAGGTGTTGAACCAATCAACTATAGCGAAGCTTTGAAAAGTAACAAGTGGAAGTTAGCCATGGTCGAAGAGTTAGAGGCAATCGAAAGAAATAACACATGGGAGTTAGTCGAATTGCCAGCACATACAAAAGCTATCGGAGTAAAGTGGGTATTCAAGTTAAAACACAATGTTGATGGTTCGATAGCAAGACATAAAAAAAAAGATTAGTTGCTCGAGGGTTTATTCAAAGAGAAGGACTTGACTACTCTTAATTATTTACTCCAGTAGCAAGATTGGAGTCTGTTCGACTAGTAGTGGCATTGGCATGCAACCAATGATGGTCGACATTTCATTTAGATGTGAAATCAGCATTTCTGAATGGTCCTTTAGAAGAAGAGGTTTATGTCACACAACCTCCTGGGTTTGTGATTCAAAGGCGAATAAAGTATATAAGTTGCATAAAAGCGCTCTATGGTCTCAGCGGTCACCTAAGGCATGGAACAAGAAGATTGACTCATACTTAGTCGAATTGAGATTTGTCAAATGTAAATCAGTATGGTGTCTATGTTGGGTTGTAGCACAGATATAACAATCATCTACTTATATGTTGATGACTTGCTAGTAACTAGAAATAGCTTGAAGAACTTGTTGAAGTTCAAAGATGCGAAGGAATTTGAAATGTCGGATCGGGAAAATTGTCTTATTTCTTAGGCATGAAATTTTAAATAACGAAGCAAGGTATGGTGCTACATAAAAGGAAGTATGTCAAAGAGATACTCAAGAGATTCATAATGGATGATTCAAATCCTGCATCCTCACCTGTCGAACCAGATGTGAAGTTGGAGAAGAATGAAGAGGAAGAAAAAGTTGATGTAACTTTGTTCAAGCAAATTGTGGGATCTCTGAGGTATTTATGCAACAGTCGACCTGATATAGGTTTTGTCAGATTAGTAAGCAGATATATGAGTGAACCAAGAATGTCACATATGAAGGCTGCAAGAAGAATCCTGAGATATCTGAAGGGTTCGATAAATTGTGGAATACTATTTCAAAGAAATTCTGAAGATAAAGAAGCAATAGTTAATTGTTTTTCGGATGCTGATTGGTGTGGAGATAAAGAAGATCGAAGAAGCACAATTGGATATTTCTTTCAAGTATTTGGTGCCCCAATATCATGGTGTTTGAAGAAGCAACATGTGGTGGCATTGTCATCTTGCGAAGCTGAATATATATCAGGATCCTATGTTGCTTGTCAAGCAATTTGGATCAATCGATGCTGAAGAAATGGTATCAAGTGAAGAAACCACTGGTATTGCAAATCGATAACAAGTTAGCTATAAGTCTGACAAAGAATCCAGTTCTGCATGGAAGAAGTAAACATATCGAAGATATGTTTAAACTATGAGGAAAAAGTAAATCAAGGTGAACTTGAAGTTAGGCATTGATCAAGTGAAGCGTTGAAACATTTTACCAAAGGATTGAAGATTAAAAGATTCACAATTTGAGAAAGAAATTATGAATAGTTCGATTGACTATTTTGAGGATGTTCAACAACTTGGATTATGGGGTATGTTGAAATATTAAATTAGATTTGTTAAAATATTAGATTATATTATATTTGATTAGATTTAATATTTAAATATAATCCAAGTTCGTGAACCGGCCGATTAGGGTTGTATATAAATAGTCACCATTGTCATTATTTGTACAATTCAATACTACAAATCCTTATTTCCTTTATTGTTCTTTCATTCTCTCACTAAAAGTGTCACACTAACAAAAGTACCGAAAATTTAATCTGAGATACCGTAAATTTGATTTTTGATAACAATAAATATTTTTAAAAAAAAATTAATATTTTGAATAAATAACTTGAGAAAGTTTTTTGGAATATCAAACAATAAAGAGGTGGCAGGTAAAAAAGAAGGGGCCTGATATATAAGAAAATACTAGTCATATTGTCAAAACAATGTGATTTGCATAATTCAGCCTTGCTCGACCGGGCCTAATTTTCTCCCTACCATGAATCATTGGCTTCCCACTTTCGACTTATTCTGCACTCTTCTTGTTATTTCTTGTTTATCTTACTCACATGAGTACTATCTCATCACATCGTAGCTAGATCTCAATAACTATTTTGGTTAGTAACACAAAAATAAGAAAGATGTTTAAAAATATCACATTGTCCATTTAAATTGAATTTAACACCTAACTAATTTCGTAAATCTAATAGACATAAAAAAATTCGACTAACTCGAATTTGGCTATATTTTTTATCTCCTGGCCTTTCTTCTACGGACTCTAAAATATAACATCTTGTTGTTTTTTTATTTTTTCTAAAATAACTAAATTTTAAAGTTTTATTACTAATCTATCCAACTTTTTCAATAACTTTTAATCTAACCATGTTTTCTGCAGATTTAATATTAACCGAGTAATATTAAATCTATAGAAAAAAAAATTTGCATGTGATTAAAAAACATATAAGAGGAACCATTTTAAGTGGCATCTCCTCTTTAATTTAATTTTTTTAGTTTGAAAACATGATTAGATGGAATATTATTAGAAAATGTTTATTTGTTTGATATTAAAACTCAGCTTAATTATTTTAAAAAAATTGTTGTTTTTGGCTCATAATATTTATTTTTAAATATAAACAAATAAAAAAAATAGCAAATGTTATACTTTTGGTAATCTTTTCTATGGTCGAATCAAACGCAATATTTTTATATCTTGTTTCTCGAACCCTTTTTCTCTTCCCTTTGGTTAAAATCTCTTCCATCTCCTCTCATCGTTTTAACAAAACAAATCCTAAGTAGCTAACATAATTGACAGTTTATATGTATTCAAATAAACAACCACTAAAGATTATTAATCACATGGTCAATATCAAGTATTCAAATTGGTACAACTTGACCAGTTTGTGTCACTATGAGCACCATGAATTGATTATTTTATTAAAGACGTAGAAAAAGTTGAAATGCGTGACAATGTTTATTTCAGTTTACAAATATTTTAATCAAGAACATGACATGAATTAAAAAATTTCTTTTATATTTTAAACCATATCTCAAGCAAATATGTGTCAAGAAACGTGGATTCACCACAAAGCATGCCAAAAGGAAGAAGAAAGAATAAATTAAAGAAGAAAAGAAGAACAAGCACTCAAAGAATATTTTTAGGAACCTCCTCAATAAAGAGAAAAATACACAAATTAATAAGAGAAAATAAATAACTAAATAAAATCAATGGAACATGTATGTAATCACCAACGCCACCATCATAAGAAGGTAAGCAATTCCTTGATCTAGAGCAGAGCCTATTTATAAATAAAAAATAATAATTAATTTCAAAAACTAAAGAAAATGAATAATTTTCTAACTTAATAAACCAATAAGAATGGAGAAAAAAAAGTAAAAATGAAAATATATTATTTGCTTACCATCACTTGTAGGAGTAGGTGCTGGAGAAATATCAAAGTTTTGAGCTTGGCCCAAATGAGAGATTGCAATGAAAAATAAACTAAGAAGTGGAAAGGTGAAGATACTCATTGTCCTCATTTTTAAATGTGAGAATTGATTAATAGGAAAAATAAGGGAGAAAACTAATGTTGTAAAATTGAAAAAATAAATAATGAAAGATGAGAAAATATGAAAAGAATGGTAGTATATATAGGTGAGGAAGAGAAGAAAGAGGGAAATAACGAAGGTGATGCATGGCGTCTATGAGAAACTTCAACAAGTTTCAAGACGCAAGAAATGACATGTTATGCAACATGTTGACTAAGGTAGGGACAGAACAATTAAGATAGAGATATTTAAATTTAAATCAATTTAAAATAAAATTGTAAATCACTTAAAAAATCAAGAGTTTAAAAGTTATGCAATGACACTCTAAAATACTCTAAAATAGTTTTATACAAATAATTAATAAGAATAAATTATTTAACTAAGTCATATTATTAATTTAAAATTTATAGTATGATGTGATAGAATTTATAGCAGTAATTAGTTGATGGAGAAAAATAATAATGTTACATTGTCAATAAAATCTTATTTTGTTGGCATGACAATCGGAGGAGAGTTAAGAGAGCATTCTTATTTTTGAGATTTTTCGTTTGAGCAACCACTTGTCCATTTAAAATTTTAAAGAGATAGATGAGTCGTTCTCTCACTTATATATCACTCTCCTTCAGTATGAGTGCGGGACACTTACCTATATGAGACTCTTACCCTTGCCGTGCGGAGATGCTTTAGATACAAGTAAGTGCACAATTTAGGGAGGTTGAGCGAGCAACATTCTTATTTTGGGACTTTTGTTTGAGTAACACTTTTGTAGGAGACACACACTTATCCACCTAAAACCTTAAGGTGATAGGTGAGTGGATTCTCCCACTTATAAATGCTCAGTCATCACATTCCTATTTAATATGGAACTATTTGACCTACACTCGGACTTGATATATTCTCAACAATTTTCTCAAAATTGATAACCACAAAATAAAATAGTTACATACACCTCATATTTTAATCATTTAAAAAACTTTTCCACACTAAGCAATTGAGAAAGACTATAGTAAAATTGAACATACCTATCTAGATTCAAAAGTATATTTTAGAATGAATTCATTTCATGTTAGATTCAAGCGTAAATGAGTCACATCTCTTTTTCCAAAAACAATTGTCTCACGGTGCACTATTGTATTCCCCTATATACATTTACTCATTCCTAACTAAGACACCCTCATTTTAACGTACTTTTGTCTAGACATGCATCTTACGTAGCAAATTACGGATGTATTCACCTATAGGTATTAAATTTTAAAATTTTTTTAGAAATACGCCGATGTAATAAACCTTTATAATAACTATACTATCATAATATTGTTTTATAAATTAAACCATGCATTTATCTAATAAGATGAAAATGATATATATATATATATATATATATATATATATATATATATATATAATCATCAATCCATAGTAAAGTCAAAATAACAAATTGCAAATGATAATATTATTCTTAATCCCTAATACAAATACAATATTTCTCATTTATCGGACCCATGTTTCTTTGTTTCCTCTTATCTTTGCAATGTAAATGCGTGTCCCAATAAGAATGGCATACATAATGGATCTTGAAGAGCCTTCCAAAATTATCCTCGGACTATACTTGTGCACAAGATCCATAATACAATGACATGCATGCACATATCAGCGTCGTGGTACCTATCCTACTTCCTCTAATATCTCTTGATGAGTTGACCTATGTAGCTCTCCCTCAACATCCAATGTCATATAAGGACGTTGTACTCTGAAATACCACTAGACGTAGTTGCATGCACAACTCCATTCTCTAGAAGCTATGATACCTTTTGTTTTATCATGTACTAAATGATTAAGGAAATCATCATACATGGCATCTACATCTTTATGGACCATAGTAGGAAGAGCAGATTCTAAGGGGTCTCTTGGAATAAATTGCATATACTTGAATTGGCGCATGACTCGCTCAGGAATATGTGAATTATATTGGACATTAACCACAAGCTAACCATCCTAAGTAGAAGCTTGTGCCATCCAAGGGACACGTATGATGGTGATCTTCATACAGTTGAAAGTGTATATCATCTAATGTTGTGCAGTCAAGATACACTCAAGTAATCGATCTGATTACCCACAGCGGGAAGAACGCACAAGCATATGGCATATCTTTAGTATAGTGATCAACATATGACTAATCAAAGATGTGTGGAAAGTGCTGAAAGATCCATGCCTTAAAATGGTACATATGAGTTTTTAGTAATGATGTAGAACACGTGCTATGAAAATGTTACATAAATGGTAAAGGATGAGAATATATTATCGTCAAAAGCATTGACGTCATTGTCATTTGTTTGGTCTCCCAAATACATCCTTTAGCTAACTTAGAGTACTAGTAAATCAACCAAACAGCCCCCTGGTTGTACTCATGAATTCACTCCAAGTTAGTTAAGTATCTAAGGTAAACCACATCCACATAATAGAAATTATTATCCATAAATATGGACATATCAACCAAGTACAATAGGTATGTCCTTAATGCATATGATCTATGTTGCATAGCATGTTCATCATCACCATCAGGATGTGCATTTCTATAAGTTATAAGGAGATGCAGTTTTGTATCAATTTTTGGAAAAAAAATAAGGTATGTCTCACTTGTGAATTAATTGTGTATAAACTAGAGTGTGTTCGAAAGTACTTTTCGTATTTTAGAGGTAGTTTTGGTATTTCACTAGGGTGTGGGAGCAACCCTTATGGTGGGAAAAGTAATCCAAAAAAAAACATATTATACATTTTGGTATGTTAAATTATAAAGATTAGAAACCCAAGTCCCTTAATTTACAAATGTTAGATTTTGGTCTATTGGTTTAATTTTTTTATAGATTCAATTCAAGCCTAATCCATTATACACTGACAATTATCCCGATCATAGTTCTCAGTAGTCAACTCGAAGCAGGAGTAGAGACGATAAACACCATAATTGATGACAATTTTGGGAGTCGTCAATAGTCATAATTTATATCATAAATCTAGACAATATAACAAATATATAAAACATTGGCATCAAAGTAAAGTAGATAATACCTTACTTTAATACCTTTCACTTTTTCTTATCGACTTAAATGTCGGGATGTTTGAAAGAAATCTCATCTAACCAATCCAAGGTTTGCATCATCTTTTCACCAACTTCATGAGTCACTCATCTTGATCTCATATGCCCAATATTTCTTTCCCCTAAAAACACTAAAGCGATCACACACGATTCTAAAAGAAGACAACAACACACAATACCATTTACAATGAGGGTTGATAATTAATCTAAATGACAAATCAAACTTAAAATGAAATTTTATATGTGACGGTCAATAAAAGATCATTGATTCAAGAGTTAATGGCATTAGTGCAAGATCAACACGAATATCTTGATTAAAACTTCCACATCATGCGGATGAAGAATGATTTAAACAAGCGTCAATTTTTCCATCTAACTAGAGACTCGTGAGGATCCTCATAATCCTTATTACACTTCATGCGCCTCGTCTACATGACACTTCATCCCTTCGACCCAAAGCAAGGATAAATTCAGTACCAATACTCCAATAGGATCTTATTCTCCAAGACATTTCTCAAACAATAATAACCATATATATCAACCTAATGTAATAGTAGAAAATCAAAGATCATCAGCCAAAGGACCATTCACCAACCAAATCATGAGTGCAAAAATCCTAAGACCTTTACAAACCACCAATCAGATGAAAAAGTACGACACAATTAAAATAATATTTAAATATATTTTAACTTAAAAAGTTAAATTATTTATACTTAAAATAATTATTTAATTAATAAAAATTATTAGTTCATATATATTTATTCATATGTAAATAAAAGTTAAGAAAACTAGGGTAAAGATATTTTTCGTGATTTTAGAAATTTTCAAAAATTATAAATAATTTGAAATTTTAATATGTTACTTCATATTGTTCCGTTGTGGAACTAAAAATATAGAGGGTTGGGGAAGTTACGATAGACCGAAGCTTCCTGAGCAATACAATAATGAGGAATTATGGATCGAAGGCTACAATCATGGTGTTCCTTGAATCAGTGTCATAAATATCCGATACGAAGGGTCAAAATATGAGGGATGTCTTCATGGTTAGCATCAAATGCCCAAGTTAATTTACGGTTCAAGATAGTTTTATTAATAGTTGGAGCGAGTTGGATAAGTTTGCCTCATGTTATTGGACCTTTGGCCGACACAAAATAGTTTGAACAAGACTCATTGGGCATTCTAGATGTCGGGGGAGTCTTTTAGCGATAATGAAGCCTTTGGTAATGGTTGTCCAACGCCGGTGGCATCGATGCTTTAGTTTTGCCAAAGTTTAATAGGAACGTGAAATTCAAACTAGTCCTATAATTAAAATGTTTCCCGTTTTTTCCTTGTGACTTGAAAAGGTATGGTACGATGTAACCCAACTTACTATGCACTTGAGTATACTTGAGTTTGGTTGTGTTCCCAAGATGAAATATAACTGTTGATTCACAACTGGTTTTTACTTTCAATCTTATTTGTCAGATTGCCTTGCCTATATAAAGATAGGGGAAATATAGGGAAACTCTTTTGCAATCTCGTAGGTTGAGTTTTCTTTGAGTCTTTCCCTCTTCTCTAAGATCATTTTTACAGAATTAACCATCATCACACATTCAAAGCCTTGAGGCTTCAAAAATTCAATTTTTCAGCCTTTTTTTTTTGCTTTATGACTTTCGACCTTATATTTCAAGGTACCTTCTCTTCACTTCAGGTTTTCATTCAAGAATTCATTGTATTTTCCTTACAATAAACAATAACCTTATTATCCTATATAGTGGTTTATAGAGTAGTGTTTCTCCTTTAAAAAGAGAATTGGAGTCTGAATCGCGTTCCTTTTTCTTTTCTCTCGGTGAGGTTTTTAAACCATAAATTACCCATTTGATTGATGATTCAAAAATGGAAGGAAAATCTAGAGGGTCTCGTTCATACGAATCTACTTCTAGTGATTACAGAGGTTATTTTTCAAATAAATCTAATAGGGGTGAAAATCTAGTTAAGAAGATTATGTCTCCACTGGTCTTTACTGAGGCATAAATAGAATTTGTCTGTCAGATGAGGGAACATGCATGAAGCTTTGTTCGGTTATATAGGAGAATAAATGGTTGTAAGCTCACAAATGATGAAATTGCATGTCATTTGGAATGCCAGGGACAGTCTAGCATTATGTCTTGGATCAGTCCTGGTGATCATTAAAGAGCTAACAAATTGGCCCACAAGGGACTTTGACTAGTTTAGTCAACTAATGCCAATAGATACCACTAGATGGTCGTTAAAGTGGTTGAGACTCCTTCTATATTGAACACTTTCATGGCTATATTTAATGTTGTCATTAATATTGGCAACTCCTCGGATTGGCCAATTCTTCCAATAGTCCCAGAGGAGATGATATTTAGCTCTTTTAAAGGTTGTTCGGTTCCTCTGTATGAATAGATTTTTGCAAGGTTGGGATATGTTTTCATTTCTCCAATTTTTAGGTGGTCATGATGGGCCGTTTAAATGTTACCCCATCACAACTTCATCTCAAAGCTTGGGTTTTCATAAAAGTGTCACAACTATGTGCTGAGTATAAGTCTTAGAAGCCTTCTCTTGAGCTCTTTATCAAAAAATTTGTGTCTTGTTCCTCTCGTGATGATACTAAGGATCAGGGATCGGTCTCCCTTCGCCCCTAGGTGCCTTGGTTCAACCCTTTCACCACTGACTGGGGTAATTTCCTTGAATGTTTCATGCTGGTGAAACCTATCATTTATGAGGCTTACTTTTCCTTTTTCTTGTCTTAGGCACCGATGGGATGTGCCCGTTCTTCCAGAAACAATTTTTTGAAGTACTGGTCTAGAGATTATTTTCGTTGCCTCTTCATCTTACCATTCTGGCCTAAATCCTCTGTCATCTAAGGAGGTGAAAATGAAAGAGGGTATTTTTACTCTATATTAAAATCTCGGGTATTAAAAATGATTTGGTCTTTGTGAAGTATCCCTTCTTATTAGAAGAGGAAGCGGATATACACTTATGCAATTATAAGTGTGTTCGGTCATGTTAAGAGCAAAAAGTCTTTGGTGAGGATGGAGACCATGGACAATTTTTTTACAAGTGTAATTTTTTCCTTGAAAACAACATGAATTACCTTCAAAAGTCTCATGTTCTCCAAAGATCAGGGTCTTATGATAGCCTTGTCTGGATATATGTTGGAAACTCATATTGTTGCTTATATTTCTACCACAGCGGTCTAGCGACCTTTCAAAGGAGCGAGATAAGCTGAAAGATGGATGTGAGGGAAAATTCTAAGGTTTATAAGGAGTTGGCTAAGTTGCGGGTAAAGGACGAGCTTGTTGATTCTTTGGATGAAGAGTTAAATTAGTACGGTTCTCTGTAAAAAATTTCTACCCAAATAGCAAGGATGAAGACTTCTCTTGTTGGGGAAATAAACATTGGAAGAAGGATTTTGAAGATGCGGGTGAAGTATGTCATGCATTTGAAGCAGATAAGAAGGTTCTTCAGCAAATGAAGGATGAATATATCAGTGCTTTAAAAGGAATTAAGAGGAAGTTGTTTCACCACGACATAAATCCCAAGAGTCCCTTCAGCATAACGTGAAAGAAGTGCATCGAATTCGAGATCAGGCGTTAAATTAGGCGTGGGGATTTTGTTTGAGAATTTTTGTCACTGATTATCAACTAAATATGTTTCGATCAATCCTTAGAGATGGTGGTGGTCTGGATGTTTTGGATTCAAGCGTTGGCGTTCGAGGGTCTTTGTGTTCCTCTTTTACTTTTTTTGGTTTTATCTGCTAAAATTTTATTGGGATTTGTTCCTCGGTTTGTAAATATTTATATCATTAATTTTGCATGCTTGGGCTTTTCAATTTCACATATAGCTCTTTTCAACAGTTGTTTCCAACCAACTGAGGATTGCTTTTGGGCCCTCCAACTTACACATTTTTTTTGCTACAGTGAGAAATAATATTTGCTTAAAGTATAAATAACTTTATGTCTTTCATGAGGCTATGTTTGAAAACTTTGTGAGTGCGATGTGTTAAAATGTACGCGTCATTTTGGAGGAACGTCAAGCTAGTCAATGCAGATGTAATTGGGACATGCTCGCTCAGGTGAAGCATTGGTTCAATTTGATGTGTATGTATGTTACTTTTGTACTTATGAGACATGAGTTAGGATTTAAGCATTTATGCTTTCAATTTCAACCGTAAGTATTTCGTATAGAACCGGCTAGATGGGAATATACCTTAATCATATTCACGGGAATAAGGCATGAGTATGGTTAAGTGTGATTATGTTTTGAATCATACTTATAAACGAGAGGCATGAAACTGCCTAGATGCGTCCATGCTTTTGAACTATGCTTAGTGTTACAAAGGATCATTCCCTGACCAAGGGTAAAGGATCTTCGTCCGTCTCCATGAGGTAAACGCTCATATTAAGGTGAATGTCTCCTTGCTCCATCACTCTCGTCCCTTGAATTGACTAGATTTGAATAGGGGTGCACTAGCTATTCAGGATTATGTGTATTTATTTGGAAGAGGTATTTGAATATTGTATTCGAACTAGGGATGGAAATGGGCACGATTTGGGTTAGGTACTATAATACACATCCTCATACCCTTGGTTGGAAATATTTCTCATACCTAAGCTCATACCCGCTTGGGTACCAATGTTAGCATTTGTACTCGTGCCCTATGAGTATGTAAGTACACATGCCTATACTCGTTACTTGCATTTCTAATACACTAAACATATCAAGTATAAAGTATCATATTCTTTTATGTTCTTAAGACCATTAAAAAGTTTTCAAAAAATTTATTGTTGAATTATGAAAAAAACAAACACTTATATTAAATATGTAATGGTTTAACATTGATGTATTCTTAAAAATTTATAGATATTTATTTTTATATAATAATATAAATTAAAATATATAAATAAATATATTGTATGGTTATAAGGCGAGTTAAGTACTAAGGTGCCCATACTCACTTATTTAAATGGGTAATTACTTGAGCTCGAACCAATATCCATTTTTGGAGTTTTTTACCTGTTCTTGCTAGAAAAACTATATAGCCAGGCAGATACAACTCGACCTGGCATAGCTAGGCAGACACAACTCGGCCTATACAGCCAGGTAGATATATCCCAACCTATAAAGCTCAGCCAGTTGATCTGGGTTATATGCTCTGCGGAGACACCCTTGCTTTATTGGTTCAGCGGCTCGTATCTCGTTTATCTCACCTAGCTCGAGCGATAGATTTTATGCAAGAATATTACCCTATCCATTGTGGGTAATTTTTAAGGTATCCAGTGGGGATGTTTACAATTTTCATCCCTAATTTGGACATGCAAAACATCTCTGATAGCATACCTAGTGGAGATGGTTGTTGTAGTCTGACGTGCATAGCGTCTCTGATAACCCCCTAGATTTTGAAGACACGCTAGGCGCTCTAGGGAATTGATTTTTATAATCGGACTTGCAAATTATATCTAATAACACCCATGAAATATGGAGCCACTTGGTAAAGGGATTTTTCTTTGGTCGCATGTCCAAAGCGTCTATGATAGAAACCCCTAGAATATAAAGGCGTGCAAGACATTGGGGGAGTTGATTGATGTGGTCAGACGCAAAGCATCTCTGACAGCACCCCTAGAATTTAAAGGTGTGCAAGGGGTTGGGGAATTGATTCCTTGGATCAGACATGCAATGCGTCTTCGACAACACCCTTGAACTTTGAAGGCACACAAAGTCTTGGGGTATTTGATTACTTTGATGGATGTGCAAAGCATCTCTGACAATACTCCTGGCATCTTTAGGCCGAGCATCAACAACATTGGTTGTACCCCAATTCTCTGTTACATGCATTCCCGTTTTCGGTGCCCTAAAGAGGGGACAAGATAGATAGAAAAACAACAAGGATATAATAGAAAACATATATATGTATTTCATTTCACTATTATATCAATAATTTACTAATACATTAATTAAATCTTGTAGTTAGTTGATTGCAAGTTTAAATATTAGCTACTACAGTGAGGTAACAAATGGCGACATGAAAACCCCACTTTACCCTCTTTTTTAATTGTAGAGAGAAAAAGTGGATCTCGTCATGGGTTCGATCCCCAACAACAATATTTTTTGGATTTTTAAAACTGAAAAAAGCATACCATTTTTCACCTTGATTTTTACTAATACCCGAGAGGAATATAATATCTTTATTTTAACCTATTTTTTCAATTTGTAAAATATCTTATATGAGGCGAGAGGAAGAGATAACAAAAATTTGATTTAAAATAAAAGGTTGAGATTTAATACCTCATTCTGAGATTCTTTTTCTCACTTTCTCTCAATCGTTAATCCCAGTGATCAACTCAATAAAACATAATATTGATGTTGAATTACAACTCAATGAAGAATCAAACTATGTGCCTTAAGATATGAATGGAGGCACTAGGGTAGTCACAAAATAACTTAAACAAAGACTCAAAAGATAAATTTTAAAACTAGAAATATGACATACTTGCACACCTCAAAGCGAGGTTGAATCTTTCTAAATGACAACGCTTCAGGCTTTTCTCATTGGATTAAATCTTTGATCACATCCAAAATAAAATTAATCTGATTGAATTTGATTTATTCCATAAATAAATCCAACAAAATATATGATTTGTTTTCAATTCAAATTCAAATTTAAATCTCCATTTAAATTGATTTGATCTTCAAACAAATGCCAAATAAATCACACAAATACATTGCTAAAAATATAGTAGCAATTTTGATTTAATCTCAACCATAATTTAAGCTTCAAAAGCATAAAAACATTGGCATGTTAAACAAGGTACAAATGTTGCACACTTTGGAACATCATTATGTCTGATTGGGAGAAGCCGACTTGTTTGTTTTGCGTTTTATAAATATTGAGATAGAAAGAGTCGCCACCGACTTTTCTTTTATCCAATTAAGGAAGGCGAAAAGAACATGAAAAGACCATCGTTAGATTAGTCTGGGAGGCATTTATGAAAAGGAAAGTATTAGCACCCTTTCCATCCGTAGTTATCTACGGGCTCTTAATGTTTAGCTCACTTTATAAATTGATTTCTCTGTGTGTGTTTGAAAAGAAGTTTTGAAAAGGCATTTCACTTTGACTTCGTAATGATTCTCGCTAGAATGTATACGAAGTGTTTAGAAATGTTTTATTTTGGAAAAGACTTTGTAATTATTCACGCTGGAATGTATACAAAGTGTTTGTAAAGATTTTTGAAAGTGAGTGTGAGGTATGAAAAGTATTTTGATAGATTTGAGCAAGCAAGAGAGTCTTATTACCTACTCAGAATGGTCGTTTCCATGTTATTTTGCTTTCCTTTAGGGTAGCGCTATCCATACCATTAGTTGGTAGGTAACTCTATCCGTTGGATGTAAAGGGACATTCGAAGGGACATTGGATGGTCATAGAAGGCAACTTGTAGGGATACCTTAGCATATTCGTAGGGACGATCATCACTTTTCGTAGGCAACAATCGAGGGACGAGATCATGTATTCGTAGGCAACATTGAGGGTCATCGAGGGACTATGATCTTTATATCGAAGGGACTATGATGATATGTTTGTAAGTGTCTTAGCTAAGATATCCCCACGTTCGAAGGACATGACCATGTATTCTAAAAGCAACAAGAGAGGATACCCTGAGGTGGGTGCATGTGTGAAAAGTGTGTTGTATTCAGATATTTATCTTGTGTTAGAAGCGATCTATGTTGTTTGATTTAATCTTGTCATACACGTCTACTTACTAGCAGTTAAATATGTGCAGAAAGTAAATTGCGGAAAGTAAAGTGCGGAAAGTAAAGGTCCTATTCTATTACATGGCTTTGGGGCAAATACATAATAGAGGTGCGGAAAGTAAAGGCAGAAAATAAATCATACGCTATTACAAAAATATCCTTGCGACCTATACATCGATTTTTAATATTTAAATGCAAAATAAAAGAAATAAATTGCAGAAAAAATGTCTAACAGCAAAAGGAAATATCTAAACCCTAATTGCAAAGAAAAATATTTTTTGATATTTTTAGATTGATTTTAATGTATAAAACCTAATTTTAAGTTAATTATTAATTAATTATGAAACATAATTTAAATCATGAGAAAAATAAATTATTTTTATGCCAAAAATTAATTAAATGTTTAATTAACCTAAATCTGAAATTAAAATGTTTTTTATGATTTTTGAAAATGGTTAAATTAATTTGAAAAGAAAATTAAGTGAAAATTAAAAATAAAAAAAGAAAAAATAAGAAAAGTGAAAAGTGAGAAAAAAGAAAGGGGGTCACCAGGGATCGAACCTAGGACCCCCAGGTTATACTCATGATAAGTGCCAAAATTAAGTTATTTTGTATATACATTTTGTGGCACTTATCCGTTCTTTTGTTGATATTCTTCGAATAAATCCCCCGCTTTTTGTATAAATGTGTACATAATAGAATAATTGTTTTTTTGTGTAAATATTGTATCATTTGATAGTTTTTCATCTCTTTTATAGGTATTCATTCATAATTGGAGCATTGAGTAATAAAGTGTCGAAGACACGGCTTCAAACGCGCGATTTGAGCAACTCATCAACGAATAAAGCTCAAAATCAAAGAATAAAAATCATCAATTTGATTGATATTTTGTCATTGTTAGATAGGAAATTTAATAAGCTTTCCAACGCTTCAAACCGGGTGCAATTCCGAGTTACGGTTCTCAAGTTATGGAAAAAACAAGATGCTGAACATCACAGACCGCGCTTAGCGCCTGACAATTCTTTAAAGGGCTAAAACACATTTTAGGTTATGAGTTGGGTATTTTTGAGTCCCAACACCATCAACATCATTTTTTGGTCTAGAGAGCTTAGAAAACAACATTGGAGCTTGCATTTGGATGATCCGGAATCGAATCCCTCGTCGATTGGTGTTGACAAACCAAGAAATGTTTGGTTCCTCTTCTTCTCTTCTCTTTGTAATCTCTTTTGTTGGGTTTTGTATGTATATCTACTCATAACTCATGTATATTTGTCGCCTTTGACGTTGTATAAAGCTTGCTTTATGAATCATGTTGAGTGATTGTCTTAGGTTTTACTCTATGTTAGGGATTTGAGCTTTACTAGAGATAGATTGCTTAGATTCTTTCCTAGGATGATTATCATTAGTTTGAGATGCTTGAAATGGGTTTAGAGCTGACATTCACTATAGAGTATCTGAACTTAATGCCTCTGCGTTGGTGAAGTATGCCAAAGATGGGTATGGAGGTGATGCAGTTGACTTCTATGTTGTTGAGATAGGCCAGAAATGGATATTGAGATGATTCGGGAGGATTCTCAATTTGGGTTAGAAATAACCAAGGTTGTGAGAGGTATGTGATGGCACGGATGAGTATCGTAGGCCGAGTATGACATGGATGGTAGATTTAAGTCTGTTACGGGTAGTTTACATTCGTTCCGGATAAGTTGTCTATCCTTTATACTTTTTGTTCATTTACTTTCTGTCTTTTATTTTCATTTCTTTTAATCCCAAACTCATTAACGGTAGAATTGTCGAACGACGAATCAATAACCAATCTCTGTGGACACGATACGATATAACCTAACGGTATATATCACGGTAAAAATAATACCAACTCTTTGCTTGCTATAGCGACAACAACTCACAGCGTGTTACCATCGAGCAAGTGCCTTGGTGTTCGGAATTACAATCATAGGATTATAAGTGATCCAACGTGTTCTATTTTGGTTTTCAAACCGGTCAAATATAGGGCCCATGTATTATTGAATGAACCAATCACGGCCGCATACCACGCTGCGTACTAGAGGTCAAAGGAAGTCGAGAGGAGCAAAGCTACGGTCGTCTTCTCCGTCACCTCTAAACCTAAACTTGCAAAATAGCCACGATAAAGAGTAAAGAGGACCTACCCCTAATTCGGGCTGCGAATATAGTGGTGGTGGTCGTTTAACTGAAACAAGCGTAGAGTGAATTTGAAAGCAGGATCGGTTGCCCTAACAATGGTGTTTCGTGATTTACATGTTAGAGCTTGCTTCTAATGATTCAAATTTGTTCTAATGGACACCCTGAGATCATACAAACAAACAAAACCAGTTAGTAATGCATGGATTAAGAGAATCAATTTTCAGAAGTTTACCAAGTTGGAGAGGCTTGGATGGCGCGTTCTGGAAGGCTCTGACTTTGTGTAATGATTGATATGAATTCCTGGGACCTTCAGGAACAAGAATCAATGCTTGGAAGTGCTTGAAACCGGCTGGCATTTGAAATACGAATTGGCAAGTTTCTTGGAATTTTTGAGAGTTTTTTAGGGTTTGTAAGAGGATAGGGTTTCGTGTCTTGTGTTTCTGATCTTGTCATATATAGAGAGAGCAAGAGATTTGATCAACAATAATGAGAAAATATATTGCCTTGAATGCAAAAATATTCCCTTGTAAATATTTACCAAATCTTTCCAAAAATGGCTTTTTCTTGCCTTGTAGCTTCTTGCACGAATTTGGAAATCCTCATGGGCTTCCTTGGTCCTCAAGACATGTACAAATCAAGCCCAACTCATCTTAACTCTTGCCTTTGTATTTTATTTAATTAAAATTGAATTTAAATCATTAAATTCAAAAATAAATAAAATAAATGGAATATGGGCGTGCATTTGATTTTTTAGGCCATGGATATTGTCAAGATTAAGTTTGGATCATAAAATCTTAGGCCCATTTGAAAAATATTTGCATTTGCTAAGTATTTCTCTTTATGCACCTCCTCAAAAATGCTCAACTTGTATAATTTGTATCTTGCTCAATTTTCCACATTTTTGGGTGTTCTTGGACTTTTTAGAAATCTCAAGGCGTCCTCTAAACACTCCTTTTGGTTTCATCTTCATTTAAGTTTCCATGTTCATGAACATTTCTTTGCAAAAAGATGACTTTTTGTTGACTTTTTAAAAGGACCTGTAATGTTTTGATCCATAACTTCCAAATGAAGCATTTTTTACCCAAGCTTGTGAGACATGAAGTTGTAGAGAATTGAACTCCCTTCAAAATGAGCTTTCGTGGAAAAATTTCTGATAAAGTATGTGAAAGTTATGCTTTGTCAAAGTTCTGTTGACTTTTGTCTGAAAAACCCTAATTAGAAACTTTGACTTTTGATCAAATCTTGACTTTCTTTGAGGAATCATGGTCAACCCTTGATCAAATAATGAATATTACTTCAAAATATTGATGTTGACCAAAAATTATGAAGTTTGACTATATGTTGACCACAGTTGACTTTTGTCAATCTGATTGATTTTCGACCATCGAGCAATTGGTTTGACTTGTAAGGCTTGAAACTTGACATGGTGATCCTTTGAAGCATATGATGAGGTATAATGACCACTTGGAGTCTTGGAAATTCATTCTGGCTTGAGTGAATTAAAACCCTAGTTTAGCTTGATTGCTTAGAAGAGGGCTTGTCTGGTCAACCCTTGTGAAATCTTTAAGTATGGAGATGTGAATTATCTTGGGAAGTGGGAGGGTAAATTTTGGTGTATGACAATCATGTTCTACATGTGTCCCTTCTCTACTAAACCGCAACATTATTGGTCTGCTGTCAAAGACTAGATGGTACTTGTAACATCCCAATTTAATTATAATTATTTTATTAAGAATAAAATAGATGATATGATGTATTTATATGTGTTAGTGAATTTTAAGATGTGTTTTGATTGAATTATGAGAAGATTAGAAGTAGTAAGAATAATAGAAGTTGAGACTATATGAGTGCGTGGCTAAAAATGTAGAGATATGGGATGAATGGAGAATAGTAATAATTATAATATTATTATTTTATTATAATTGCTATTGTTATTTTAATAGATAAATATCATTTTATAATATTAAATAATTAAAATAAGGCTAGTAACAAGGAAGAGTAGGATGAGAATATTGATTTAAGGATATAAGGTTTAGAGAGAAGAATAGGAATCATTATTCCTAATTGACCGTAGAAGAGAAAAAGCAAAAGAGGAAAGAGGAAGTTAGGGCTAGAGAAAAGACTCCATTGGAAAAGGGAAGAGAACTCAAAAACTTAAGGTAAGGATGGGGTTCTAACTCTATAAGGGATTGTATGCTGATGGGTTATGGTAGAGTTAAGTTATGTAATTATAAAAATCTTATTTGTGTGAATTTTAATGTGTTGTGTTTTGTATGTGTGATGATGAATGATGATGATTTGGTGTGAAAAATTTGATGTTTGATGATATAGAATAATCCCCATTGATAGTTGTGATCTAGGCATGTTTGGCAGAAAGATTGTTACTAATTCATATTGAAAAATTATGATTTTGGGTGTTTTAAAAAGGAAAGTCGCAATCTGCACAATTGAAGAATTTCTGGAAAAATAACAGTGGTAACCGGTTACCACTATAGGACAACCGGTTACCGTGTGCAAAAATTGCTTTTGGGAGAAAATCTTTGAGGGGGTAATCGGTTACCACTAGAGGGTAACCGGGTGCCAAACTTTTTGACAGAATGGTTGAGCTATTGAAAAGTAAAGTAACCGGTTTCCATTAAAGGGTAACTGGTTACCGCAAAAAGTTTTTGAAAAACCAAAGTTAATGTTTTTGCAATAACCGGTTACCACTAGAGAGTGACTGGTTACCGCTGAGTCAGAATGACATATTTTTTAAAAATCTTTAAAAACTCATAACTTTTGACTCGGGTGTCCGTTTGGCGCACCGTTCAAATCTACGTGGAGCTAAAAATATTTTATATCCAATAAAAATGACTTTAAAACACTATGAAGTGACTTTAGGCATTTCATTTTATTATGATGTTTTGTTGTATCTCGTGAAGTTGTGAATATGACGATGAAATTGAAAAGGTTTTATGATGTGACTTTGTATAATTAGAAAAGTGTGACCAAGAATGGTGATTGTTTTGCTCTGATACATAACACAAGGGGATGAACATTTGTTTTATTTGCTTGACGATTTCTTTAGGAGTTTTGGGAGTCTTGTAAACTCTCTTTTAATTGATAATTTGTTTTTTTATGATGATTTGATGATGTTGGAATTTTATTATGAATTCTTTTCCGTTGCATTAATGAAGTGGATTTTTGAGAACTTTAATGATGTGTCGGTTCATCTAAAATGCGTGTTATGTATCAAATTGCTAAATGTTGAGCAACTTACAAGATGTTGAATGAATTTTACATCCTATTTGATGTTGGTTTAAAATTTTAATTTACTCTGATTTTATTAAATTATGCATTGGAGAAATAGGGTGTTACGTTACTCACATGTTGAAACATTGTGTTCCACGTGTGTTCCTCCAAAACTACAATAACATTGGTCTACTATCAAAGACCATATATTATCGCATCTTTGGAATGTTGTATTCCACATGTGTTCATACACACCATAAATAGCTTGAACATAGTCCATGTTGTTTTGCATAATGCATCAACCCAAAGGAATAACATGTTTGATTGAGTTGGATGGCCAACAAGATCTTAAAGGCGGAATTGTTTATCTTAGAAAGAATAGAGGTATTCCTACTCTTTGCATGTGTTACCCTTACTTTATCGTTGAGCCCCCTTTTGTCTTGTATCTTGTAGGCAGTCCAGAAAAATTGTCATCAAGTTCTTGTCTTTATTTTGTAGGGCGATGGTTAGTTGTATGTGCCTCAACTCGCTACCCGATCCTTGGGTGTGGAAAGCTTTAATGGGTGTCATTGTTGTTTGGAACATTCACATTTATTATTTTTCATGTAATATGTAACGTTTTGTTGGGAATAACGATCGTGTGTCTCTACGTTAACTCGTGGTGATGTTTTTATTCGTTAGAGTATTAAGTACTTTGAACAATTTTCGATGAAAACGGAGGTGGTGTATAGTGGATTATACCATCTTTAATGGACACGACACATATAAGAGGTTTTTTGAAGCATTATTTTGATGAACAAGTGGTGAAACTATAATTGTTCAGTGAATGATGAAGTAGAGCTTACTATAGTGAACTTGAGCTTTTGGTACGGTGGAGAAAAGGCCGACTTGCAAAGTTAACACTTTGACGTTCAAATCAGTATGAAAATAAAAAAATGATGTAAGAGTAATAATAGATTTGAATACCTTAGATTGACTAATTTTTCTCTTAAATAGTAAAAACAGTTTGAAATAAAAAACGTGGAGGGGCGTGGACTGCGGTTAGCCTAATTGATTTGGATAATCAAATATGAATTTCTTTTTTGCAATACCCAAATTTAAAAAAATATATGTTAATAATCATGTTTGTGAAAATATTACGCAAATAATCAAATTTTATAAATAGACATAATTAAACCATATGAAATGACACATGCACAAGATACATTTCCTTTATACTCCATCTTTTCTGATGATCAGTATTATCGACCATCCATAAAATTCATACTCCCACTAAGACAATCAAAATTTAAGAATATAGATAACTGACTTTTTGGATTCAGATTTGATACATGATGACTTAACCCCTTTATCTATTTATAAAATCTAGTAATTATTTTAGAGAGATAGTTATTTATTAATGTATTTTATAAAGAAAAAAAAAACATCAAATATGCTCTGGAATGCAAAATTATTTGTTTCACATAGAATAGAAGTCTACCTACTCTTCGCTCGAATTACTTTTGCTTTATTATTAGGTATCTTGTCTTTCACTTTATGGCCGGCCTAGAAAGAAAAAAAACAAATAGAGATAACCTTCATTTCAATGTCATTTTTTAACATTCCCCTTGCCTATGACTATACGAGGGAGGCATATATATGCCACACAAGAGGTAGGTGTTCTTGGATATGAGCCACATGTGGTGCAGCATCAAAGACAGACGCCTAAACACATGTTCTTGTTTCGTGTTATGTAGTAAGTTTGGTCCAGTCATTGCTGGTAGAGTGTCATCTGAGTTGACCTTACATTACAATATAAGATTGTATACAATAGTTTCATAATTTATTACGTTCTTTTTATTTATTTGTTGTGTTTGATTTGTATGCTTAGGAAGGTAATTAAAATATATATATATATATATATATATATATATATATATATATATATATATATATATATATATATATATATATATATATATATATATATATATATATATATATATATATATATATATAGTAAAACAATTACAGTAAATATAGTAAAAATTATCTATATTGCAAGGATAAAATAATATTAATTGTAAAAACTAATTATCAAAATTTTTGAAGTTAATTGATATTTAAATAATTCATCAAAAATGAAGCATTAATCTATAATAACTACTCCCTCTGTTCCAACAAATATCGCATTTTATAAAATTATGTGTTCTAAAATAATTATCGAGTTTAATTTTCAACACAATTTTAATTTTTATTATTTATTCTACTCTCTAATTAATATTCTCAATTTATTATTTTCTCACTCTACATTTATCATAATTTGAATATATTAATAATAAACAATGATAATTTGATAAAAATATTATTCTTTCTCAACTATTTATCACATTTTCGTGAAATAACTAACTATAACAATTAATTTATTTATGTGAAATAATCATCCGACCCTAAAGACCAAAACCTTGTATAAAGACTTGCCAATTGCAATACAAAGCACAAATCTTTCCAAAGGAATATATCAAAAAGCCTTTTATGGCAAACACAATTCCTTTACTTTTCAATCACCTTTTCCTCTAACTTTTATTCTTCTACATTTTCCCAAGAAGATTCTTTTCTTTTTAACTCTTCAGGCACATTATAAATACAAAATAAAGGGCTAGAAGAAATTGAAAGAACAAAACAATAGATCAATGTGTCATCCAGGGTTTCCTTTTGTGAGCCAAGAAGGTTTGATTGTACATACAAGATGGTTTGTATTTCAAGAGGCAGAACATGAACCAAGACATGTTCATCATGGTGATGGTGGCAGTGGCTCGGGTGAGAGTGGTTCTGTGAAGCGATGTGTGTGCTCGCCGTCACAACATCCGGGGTCATTGGTGCCGACAACATCATGGTGAGTATGTTTGGCGTGGTAGAAGAGTTAAGTAAAAGTAGTTTAATGATTCTATGGAATGTATCTAATTTAAATCGTAAATTAAGGTTATATATAGTACATAAGCATGCATAAATCATAATGAGATGATGATTGAAGATGTGTATACATTTGTCTTCTTTTTATTTTCAGGACTCTTATTGAAATAATTTGAGATCAAAGGTTTTATAGATGAGTTTTGTAAGGAAGTATGAAAAATGATTGATTTTCGTTGTTTCTCTTGTGGCATATAAACTACAACAAATTTCAGTTCTTATTTTAAGAACAGAAATGTTGCAAATTGTAAAAAAAAAAATTTAACAAAGTAGCTTTTTGGTTAAGGAAGAAAAAAAGTGATGAAAATAACAAAGTACACTTTTTTTCTAAGATTCCCTTCTCTAGCATTCATAAGCATATATACACTTCATGATATTATTAAAATTTAAAATAAAATAACAATCCCAATTTTGTTTTAGAACTACTCAAATATTATACAGAAATCAATTCAAAAGTTATAGGGTCTATTCCAACATAATTAGAGTTCATGGATTCTAATCAAATCCTCTGAAAAATGTTGAAAATATAGTAGTGTTAAATGTTTATAATTAATAGTTCTTGGATTTAAATCAAATCCTAAAAGAAGATAATAGTGTTGGATCTTTTAAATGGGAGTTTTGACGTCAACTATAGTTCTCTATGATAAAAGAGGTTAGTCAATGTAGTTGCTCAAAGAAGATGTTTAATTCAAAGGATACAGGCAACAAATCAAAAATTGGCTGGCAATGCTCTTGATGACTTCAGGTTAAACATTTATGTGTCCAATTGTGAAGGAACCATCTTAAAAATATGTTCAAATTCAAGGTAAAATTTTCATTCAAGTGCTTGTAGAACACAATGTTAATGATAATCTTAATGACTTATGTGTTGTTTCATATGTCCAATTATGAAGGAACCATCTTAAAAATATGTTTTGACTTGGGTTTGGGTTTACCTACACTTTGAAAGTTAATTAATACTAACAAACATGTCCTCAATCTAATTTGGGAATAATGTAATGACTAATGAGAATTTATAAACAATAAAAAGTGTCAAGGCACGATAAAAGAATATGACTTTAAGCTTTAATTTCATTCCCTTTTTATCTTTGGGTATATGCATATGTTCCATCACCAACAAATCTACCAGAACTTTAGATCTTCATGTCATTTTGTTAGAATCCACTGAGAACAGAATATTTGTTAAAACATGGAGTGGTACCAAAATTTTGATGCTAGAACCAAACACGACAATTATGCTCCACCAAGAAATAGAGATTCAAAGTTTCATTTCAGCAACTTGTTGAACCGTCCAAAATAATGAAATAACCACATGTTTATGATCATTAATTTTACCTTGTAAAAGCGTTAGATACAGGATACAGGATCATTAATTTCAACCAGAATTTACAAGGATGTGTGATGCACGCATATACAATTGTACAGCATTTGAGCACACTAACAGTAATGCAATGAGCAGAACACCAACACCTCCATATAAATAAATGATGCTAAAGGTTTAAAAATCAGGTGTCTCTCCTGCTGCAGTACTTACGTTCCGATCCAGTGTATCACCCAGTGACTGAAGCAAATGTACAAAAATGGATTAGCAAATTCTTTCCTTATTATATACAGATACACATTTACTAATTCAAGAACAAAAGCCTAAAAACTTATAGCTAGGGAAACAACCCCATAACTATGATTAAATTTAAGCTTTTAGCTTATGACACAACTTCAGCAATCTTGGATGAATATAAATGATCAGGATTGTAAATTCTATGAGAAAATCAATTCTCCAGCCCAACTCTGAGACTTTATGAAAGGTAAGGTAAGGATAGCTATTCCAGAGTTGATTAGACTCAACATTACTACTGGTCTATTACAAAATTGCAATGCTTTTGGCACTCTAATACTTATGCAGAATTCTAAGATGAGCGAAAAATTAGAGTTTCAATTGATAAAGCAATCACAACTACTACAGAAGTAATTGAAAGTCAGTATAAAAGGTGTAAGGCTGATCTACAAATTGGACCATATATTAACAAATAATTGGCGAGTCTAATGGATTAGAGAAGGTAAGGTTACTCTAAAAGTAGTATTTAGCTAAAATTGATTATATTTCCTATCCACTTCAAACTATTTATGGAGTTATTGGGATCAAAGCATGGATAAGATTCTTCAAAGCCTTGTTTCTAATGTTTCATAAACGAGAACTACACAATACTGACTCTCCTATATCACACTACACAATTGGAGTAACTAACGTATTCACAAATGGTGGTAAAAACAGGCTAAGTGTTTAATGGTAAGGGAAGGAAAACACAACTTAACTAAAATGCAATTTTACAAATTTGACAAGAACGAAATGAAAAATTACTAAAGAGATGAATACAAAGTGCTGCTCGTAAAAATCAGTAACCAAAAGTAAAAACAAAAAATCTCACCTCAGGATAGCAGTCTTGCCGTACAACTGTCTGGCTGTTTATATTCACATACACTTGACATGACACTGTTGCCTGGATTTAGCATTAAACATCACAAACACATATATATCAAATACACATAAAAAAGCACGTTAAGAACTCATTTATAGCTTATCTTAAACATAATCAATTCATTTGTGCACGTTCTAAAGAGGATTTACAAAAACAGTTTATTCCATGTTCATATGTTGTTTTCAGCTTAAAGATCCTTAGAAGTTAGAATATCTAGCAAAACCACTTATAACTTCTATTAAAACAGCTATAGCCACTATTTGACAACACTGGATCAAAATTGAAATTATAACCTAACAACTGAAAAATTCCATACTAGAAATCATCTATTGCTAGTACAAGTTACAATTCAAACAAAAAATCCCAACCATAATGACAAAGCGATAAAGTAAGAACCAACCCTATTTGATTCTTCTAAAGTAGAATTGATTCCGCCTCCAGAATTGATTCTACTTGAAGCTAAAATTATAGCTTTCAAATTTCAACCTGATTTTTACTATTCAACTCAAATTTACATAAAGTTATCTAAACATAAATCACTTTACATTCAACTCACTTTTAACCCGAATCAATTTCACATAATCAATTCATCCAAATCAATCTTTTTCACCTCAAAACCAAACATAATAAATCTCTGCAATAACAAAATCAGAGCAAAATATAAAAATTGAGCTATACTAGTAGTACCTTCAACGGAACATTGAAGAACAGAAGCCCTAATTTCCCATCAACGAGCGTATCAGTCTCCAACGGAATCACACCTTTCGCAATATCTTGAAGCAGATAGAAAGCATCATGGATAACTTCAAATCCATCAACGGACAACACAACGTCGACATAAGAAGAGCCACGCGCCTTAATCCGAGCACCGCCGACGGAGGAAACCAACCCTAGCTGACGGCCACGGTAACCAACGGAAACATCAAGGGAATCGTACGTAAGGGAGAAGAAGTCTCGGTTACGAACCTTCACCGTGAGGGAGAACGATAGGTCGAGAATCGGTTTCGGATTGGTTCGGATTCCGATGTGGTTGATTCCGATACGGACGAGGTGGATCTCCGGGTCGGATGGGTAGAGGATGAAGATTCCGGCGGCGATGAGGAGGGTGAGGAGGAGTGCGGCGGAGTAGAGGAGGCATGTGCGGTGGTGATTGTGGCGAGAACGAGGACGGTAAGGGAGGAGAACGACGATGTTTTGTTGTGGATAAGGATAGGAGTAAGGGTTGGAATTAGGGTTGGAGGGAAGGGGCGAGTATGAAACAAACTCGTCCTTTCCTGTCATGTTGTTGATCAGATTCTTTTCGGTGTCCTATCCTACACCGTCGGAGTATCGGACAACCAAAAGTATTACTACATACAAACAAATATTAATACTATTATTACTAGTACATCATAATCATTCATTAACTTCAAATTAATATAGTATTAATTAACACTTACCATTTTTAGTTTAAAGTTAACTTAACACTTAAGATTAGTGTTTAAAAATCGGATTATATCGGTCGAAAATTTATACCCTATACCCTTACGTTTATTCTCTAATCCCTACAATTTTGACATTTGGACGAAATTATCCTTGTATAAATACTAATCACATAATTTTTTTTTACCTTTATCATTTTCACTTCTATAAAACGAGAGAGAGTTTTTTTGACAAACCGGAGAATCCAACAAGCCCACATCCGATTCTTTATTTTACACTCCGGAGGACACAAGAGTAAGTTTTCCGGTTTGACATATATGAAATTATACACACCGGATAACACGTTAAGAGATTATCCGGTTTGCGTTTGAAAATTTTGAAACACCCCAGAACTCACGTTAAGGGGTTATCCGGTTTGCTTTGGAAACACTCTGGAACTAACGTTATAGGGTTATCTGGTTTGCTTCAAAACACCCAGGATAACCACTGCTTGGGTTATCCGGTTTATTGCATCGTATTTCAGAAAATGTCCCCTTGGGTTATCCGTTTTTTTGACTTTTTCTTCTTCAGTGGTTCGCAGACGAGGAGGCGCGCGGCGGGTGACAATAATATGCGCAGAAGAATAGAGGAACGACAACGTCGCCGTAAAGCGGACGATGCAGAGGGACATCAGCCGCCTGCAGGGGATCAGGTGCATCCACCTTTTCCAGGAGGACCCACCGATACTTCTCTTTTGGTCAGATATGATGGTCACGTTGCTTGTCATCTCTGGTTTGGCGAGGTAAGTTAAATGTTATCATTTTATTTTGAATAATTTTTATTTGTTAAAATTTATATATTTTATAACATGTTTGGTATAAATTATTTTCAGGAGAGACATCCTAAAAAAGAGTTAAAGGTTGCTGCACATGGAAGCAAATTGATCGGTTAGGTTCCATACATGCTCCCTCCTATTATAGAGAACTAGTTGCTGAATTCTAGTTTATCCTCTCTTCAAGGAACTAGTTTGTCGAGGATCGACCAACATCTAGTATCGACATTTGTAGAGTGATGACATCCTGAAACATCGTCATTTCACATGCCATTTGGTGAGATGACCATTATTTTAGACGATGTTTCATGTCTTCTCCACGTGCCGATTAGGGGTGACTTGATTGACCCTGCAGAAGGATTCACTGATAATGATGCTATTAGATTAGATATTGATCTTATGCGAGTTTCTTTGGAGGAGATTGCTAATGAGGTCCAGTTTTGTAGAGGTCCTTACTACAAATTGGATTGGTTAAAGATTATTTTTAGCATCGGTGATTCTATGAGTTTGATTGTCTTTGCCGGGCGTACATGTTGTTGTTATTGGGTTGCACCATTCTGATAGATAAGACCTTTACTCTGGTGGAGGCAAAGTATTTATCACTATTTAGGGATTTGGATGGATGTGGTGAATCTTGTTGGGGTGCGACACTAGTTAATCTTTATTATCTAGGTGATGCTTCTTTATATTTTTGCAAGCAGTTGGGTGAATATGTCTCTCTATTACAGGTACATTATATATATATATATATATATATATATATATATATTATCTTTAGTTATTTATGAATTTTATTTATATTATTCATGGTGTGTAACAGTGCTAGATCCACGAGTATTTTCCCTCTATTGGAAGAGAGTCTATACGGGATTTGTGGTGTAGGTAGTCCATACGGGAGCGATGAAGTGGTGTTCTTGGCAATCCACTACAAAGTCGATCGACAGGGTGCATTTAGATGCATTGACAACGAGTGATGTCATTTGGCGTCCTTTTGAGGATCAAACATATCGTCCATTTGATGATATATGTACATACAAGGGTGATGCGAAATGGTATGGTACAATAATACTATATCTATCAAACAGATGTTTGTGTCAATTTGGATACAAGCACATACCCATACATCCTCATGTTGTTGAGTCTCTTGATGTGGATGTAGGTGGTTAAGTTATGTTCATGGGGTTTTGGATGTTATTCGTGATGCGATTTTGATGTCAAACCATATGATGTAGTTGATGAGTATACGGGTTGGTATTATATGGTGTCACATCCTCGTTTGGTAACGCACAAAATGAGGTGAGAGAGATCGATGCTGTTTATCTTTGAGGGACGAGGCGAGAGGTTAGCATACATATCGGTGAGCTTCATCGCTACTTGCGTCATGGTGCAAATGAGGAGACGATGAGTTCATTGAGATTTTTCGATCATTACGTGTAGCTCGGCGGACCACTACCTCGGGGAGGACGATACCTTATCCATCTCCATGATTTACCTTGTTTTTTTTTGACTTATGTATTATCCATGACTTATGTATTTACATCGGACTTATCTATTGTTTTGTGCACTCTTTTAATATTTCTACTTTTCACAATCCTAAGTATTAAAATTAAAATAAAATCTAAAATATAGCATGAAAGATATATGTCAATTGAATCAAAATCTAGCATGAAAGTAATATGTTAAATGAATACAAAACAAAACAAAGACATTTGAATCAAAATCTAGCATGAAAGTCATATGTCAAATGAATACAAAACAAAACAAAGACATAACAATTATAGTTTAATAATATGTGGCTACTACGGTGTAAGGCATCAATGTTGTAGTCGTCCGTCAAATCCTATCATCAAGAAGTCGCCTCTTTTGTGCGAATTGTTTCCAAGCCAATGTGACGGTTAGTAACGGAAAGCTTTCGTTCATGTTTACAGTTATAAGTAATTGAACAAATAAGTAAATAAGTATATGCGTAATAAAACAAATAAGTGAAATAAGTATGTATGTAACTTAAAAGATAAGTATATCGTAACTTAAAAATTATTACTTGTACTCAATGATTTACGCCTAAAAATCCAATGCGATAAATGGACACATTAGGTGAATGTGAAGTCGTCATTAGAAAGAACGTTAAAGAAAAGCCCAAGAGACAACAATGACATTATCTGGATTAGCTATTACATAAGCCATTTCGGTAATGTCATCCATTTCTCGGTGGTTGAGGACCTAACTTTATCATCAAAGAATCTCTCATTATCGAACGAGCTCAAATAACTTTTCATACTGACTTGCTTCTAGGACCTTTAAGTTCATTATCCAAATTCGACGAACAATTGACCATCCACCGATCCATAACCATGAAACAATGCAATGACTCGACCCACAATTTCCATCCTTCATCACATCAACAATGTCATCAAAAAATGGTCCGATATGTGCTAGAAATTGTGTAATGAATTTACTACAAGGTTTCTTCTCAGAGGTTTGGGATAATTGTGAACATACCCTCTTTGAAGACTTTTGGGAGCTCGAGTACGCTCGATCAACATACTCATGATATGAAGGATCACGATAAATATCATATCCCGCAGGTCTCTTCCCATTCTTCTTCACTCCTCCCTTGGTTTTATTTTTTCAGGCGGTGGCAACATTTTTGATGTAGTGGGATAAGCAATTTCACACACTGTTCGCGTTAAAAAGTGACGCGCTAGGGAATCGAATCTGAATTCGGATTCTGTAAGACCCGTAAATTTAAATAAATAAATATTTTAAGATTATCATATATTCGCTTATCTATAATATATTTTAATCGGGTATAAAAATTAAATAATATTTATCTAAGTAAATTCGATTCATGCTAAAAAAAATATATTTTAGAATTTTATTTTAGTAGTGGTTCAGGAAAGAAATTTTCTATAAATTTTGATTTCTGTCTCTTTAGCGTTCGGTAAAAAGTAGCCGCCTTAATTTTTGAAACTACCCATTTTTGTAACAAAAATTTAGGGATAGAATAAATAAAATTTATGATAGGATTATGAAATAAAAATATTTGCTCCGTCTGAATTAATTTTCAGTCTCTCTAGTAAGCGATAGTTTTAACCGCTTAAAATTTTAAAACAGTCTTTGTTCATAACGAAATTTTATCGATAGGATCACAAAATTATATTCAATAAAATAATGAAAAGATATTACTAATAATAAAAAATATTTTCTCGATCGATTATTTTATATATATTACGTATAGAATAATCGGAAAAAGGGTTTATTATCGGCAAAAATTATTCGGACATTTTATCGATGTCACATAACAGGAAATTGTACTAATACGATAAAATCTTAAGCAAGGAAGATAAGAGTATCTTAGAGAATATCGTGATCATTTCTATCATTATGAGAAGTGACTATATCATTATGAGAAATGATAAGAAGTGACAATACTGCATAATTGTCGGATAGCTACTTGGAGTATTGAATGAACGTGAAAGAGTGGAAGTAGTTTCGTTAAGTTATTTACACACCACCACTTCTTTGCCTATATATAGATGTGTATATACATCATTCTACTTACACCTATCAACAGAAACTAAATTCCAAATTCTCTCCACTCTCTAAAAAGCTATTAATAAATTTTGCTAGACTCACCAATCCATTTATCTAAGGTAATAACTCTTTTCCAAACATATAACTTCATGATAATATACATGCAATGGAGTACTCACATAGATATATAGATATATACACATAAGCTATTCTATTTTAATTATTTTGAAATTCTATGATACTATAAAACTTTCATTTTTAAATACCGTATTACTTAATTTAAGGACTAACAATAAAATCTGAAGACAAAAAAATAATAATAATAATAATAATTAACGGATACTACTATATCATTTTTAAAAAGAAATTATTATGTTTAATGATTTTAAAATTAAAATGAGTTAGTCTATATTTTTAAAATAAGAAATGTTATTCTTACCGAATTCCTAATATTAGAAGATTTGGACTAAACACTCGGCCTTCAAACCAAATTGTTAAATATAAATAAATTTTATCTTGGTTAAATTAATATATATAATTCTCATAGGAACATAAATTTTTATAAGAGAAAAATGATACATAGTTTTATCTTATAAAGATTCACTCTTTTATTAGGTAGAGTATGTCATTTGGAAGAAATGATTTCATGGTTAAATTTAAAGTAAAGAATAATATTTGTAGGACTAAAGATTAGGATTGCACCAAGCCCTTGCCATATATGTAGTGTATATATTTTCTTTATATTAGGTCCTTGAAATTTTCATCGTTACAATATTTAAAGAAATAAGTCTTGTTTTGAAATTTCTATCCCATATTTAAGTTGTTAAATTTGAATAATAAAATTAGTCAGTTTAGCATAGGTTACTTTAATGATGATTGTTGGAGAATTTCTTTGATAACTTATAACTAGGTGGCTATGGCTGTATGTTTTAATCATCAAATAAATAGTATTGATACTATTTATTTTCAAATTCAAATTAATTGTATCTTATTTTACATGAACATTAAGGGTCTTAACCAAGTGTGTTGTGTTCTAAAAGAGTTCCAGAGTGTTAAAAGGATAGACCTAAGGTTAAGATTTTTCTTTTCGTTTAATTAGGAGAACAATATATTTATAATAAAATAAAAAAATAAAAATTATAGAGTTTAGACGTACATATTCAATTCTAATTTAAAATTATTTTGGATAAAGGTGCACGATCAACCGAACAACAAAATATCAATTCTCGGGTATTGCATTGTAAGGGCATCTTTCTATTTTATATACTCATCTCATTAATATATATATATATATATATATATATATATATATATATATATATATATATATATATATATATATATATATATATATATATATATATATATATATATATATATATATATATATATATTTCTTACGTGTTTATTTTGAAGGTGACTAGTTGAAAAGGTGAGTAATTGTTATATAAATATTTTGTGCAAAATTATTACATATGATATGTTGTGATGATACACATATGTTGAGGTGTATATATAAAATTGTATGCTCATACATCTCATGGTTACGTGGCTCTGGGAGAGTCACGAGGTGCTGTGGAGAGGTGGCACGGGGTGCGTGTCAGAGGGAACCACCTTATCCCAAAGTGGATCATTGAGTTGATTGGTGGGTGTTACCCATCACCTTAAGTGGCGCTAAATTCTAAAGCGGTATTACGATCCTTTGCGGAGGGATTGATATTCCGGAATCATGTGCATCGACATATAGACATTGCATTAGGAATGAGTCTTAATTATGCTATATGTATTATTGTCGTGAATGTGTATATACATGTGTTAGAATGAGATCTCTAGCCGTGTATAATGTATCCTCTGTATATGCTTGTTGCTCCGCTCTTGTATATTTGTTATTTTCGGATTGATGACCCTTTCGATGGATTGTGTGGGCTATCGCCAATAGATTATAGCGCTGACGAGGAGACACCCCGTCAAAGGCAGCGAATTTGCCTTTCTGATACATGGGGCGTCACGGGGATTCACTCGGCCTAGGACAAGCTGTCGTACCAGGAACGTGTTGGAGACCCTCTTGCTTATGGGGCGGGAACCGAGACCACTATTTCCCATCGAGCTATGACCTTTTCTATCCCACCATCATTGATCATCTCCAGCTACCTCTCGGGGGAGATTGATCGTCATGGATTATCGACCTACCCTTCCACCTCAACCGTACCCTCGTACGCCCCAGTTGAGAGAGCGTGGCCAACCTTTCACGATATATCTAGGCCTTCCCCAGACCTAGAGATGTCACTAGGGCCACCACCGACCTTCACTCGTGACGTCTATACCGTAAGCGAACTTCCCCTTATCGATCCAGCACACGTGCCTTTACTCGAGCTAGTCATTAGTGAGGCAGAGGACGACGACACTGAGGAGGACCCCTCCGAGCGGGACTATGATCCACGAATCGATGGGAAGGATCCGATCACACATTGACGAGTGCTTGTAGCGGATTGTGTGGAGCCGGTGCGGGTAGTTACTGTGGTTGTCGTTAGGTATCGATTGGTCAGGTTAGGGAAGGGAGTACATGAGGTGGTAGGAGTAGTTAGAACAGGTTGGAGGATTCCTGTGACATTAGTGTATGGTCCGAAATTTTCTCCTTGGGGCAGCTCTCCTGCGTGAGTGGCTGCCGAGGACTTCATTATGTCGTTTATGGTTTGTATCATAACTACTATCTTCACTTTATATTTTATGACGCTTGACGTTTATATTTATATTATAGTTTATGTTCTAAATATGGTCCAACTAATCCTCATATATAAAAAACATAGGTCGAGTTCTTAAAAACGTTTTTTTTTTTAAAAAAAAAAAGCCTACCATTTTTATAAAAGAAACCTTTAGTTAATTAAATTATAGTGCCTTTTAAATACACTTCCGCTGTTAAAAATCAGGGTGTTACAGATTCTCTGGCTCGAAACGATTTACTCTTTTGATTTGTTTATAAAGATGCCGCGAGCATCAAGCTTTATTTTTTCCAACACAAGAAAAATGATTATGAAAAAGGGGAAAGCTGCAATACCCTCAATTGATGTGATATGCATTACGACTAGCGTGAACTAGGCATAGCGCATTGGGAGATTCGGGCAAGGGTTTGTTATATAAAAGGAATAGATGTGGCACCCTAAATATATATAGTTATCTATAGCTTTATATATGAATATGTTTGATATGTTTGTGTGTTTTAATTGCTATTTCTAATGTTGGGAAAGTTTCTCCTTTGGGTTTTAAGAAGGATAGATTATGTGGGATCCTAGGTTTTGTTATTATTGTGCTCGCAAAGATCATTGGGATCTTCGCATACATATCCTTAATGGGAATCGAGCATTTGTAGCTTGGATCTAAAGGGAGCTATGGTTTGTTTGGTTTGAGGGAGAAGTTTTGCTCGCCAAGGATGAGACCTTGTGCCTACGTATTCTCAAAGGGATGTTGAGAAAGTCAGAGCAATCGTAGTTCCCACTTATGCTAGTGGAAGCAACGGGATGTTATTAAGAGACAAAGACAAATGTCATCTTAATGAAAAATGTATCTAATCTATTTCATCACATACATTTTGAAGGGTTGATTGATTGAATCTTTCATCGTAAGTTATAGGTGTTTTGCTTGAGTGTACAAGCGTTACCACTTACGAGTTAAGAAAGATGTTTGAAAAATGATGGAATCTTTTAATTGTAAGCATTGGGTGTTTTGCTTGAGTGTACAAGCATTACCACTTACGATTAAGAGATGTTTTTGTTTGAAAAGAGTTTGAAAAAGATTTTGATTGTATGTGATATGATAGATGAGATACTTCTTCCATAGAGATGATAAGCGTCTAAATCTCGGAGAAATTGATTGGATTAGGGGATGCTTTTAAGAAGCCCGTGGGTCCTTGTATTGTAAGCCCAGAGGAGGCATTAGGGTCATGGGGTCCTTGTATTGTTAGCCCAAGAAGGCATTAGGGTCATCGGGGTCCTTGTATTGTTAAAGAAGGCATTAGGGGTCATCGAGGGTCCTTGTATGATGCTCAAGAGGAAGCTATAGGGTATGGTGGCTTTGGCTTTAAGAGTGGTTTCATAGGAAACCATCCTCTTAGGATTCAAGAGTGATTTCAGGAAATCATTCTCGGGGTTATCTAGCGGGTGATTCTTTGTATTGGAAGCCCAATAGGAGGCTATTAAGAGATTTCCTGGTCTCTTTCTTGTTTGATGCCCAGAAAGCTAAACTCAACGAGGAGTTCTTTTGAGCGAAGCCAGAGGAGGCTAAACTCGGCGGAGTGTTGTCTTATATGAAGCCTAAGCGGAGGCTAAACTCGATAAATTAGTTTTCTTATATGAAGCCTAAGAGGAGGCTAACTCGGATGAATGAGTTATCGTGCACAAAGCCCAAGGAGGCTAAGAGGAACCTAGTTGTTAGACTAGTTGTTATGTTATAACGAACGATTATATAAACAAGTGTGTGATATGTATTCACAGGGAGTTTATGAAGGAAATATAAACAAGTGTATAAAACAAGCGTTTAAAGCAAGTGTAACTTGATTATTTACAAGTTTGAATGTGAAGAATGAATATATACGAAGGGTATCTATGTACAAAAATGAATATGTACATAGGAAGGTTGGGACTTACACCATAAGGGAGGCCCATTAGTTTTAAAAGGAGTTTCACCAGGAATAATTCTTCTCTTATAACCAATGGATTCGATGTATAAACAAGCGAATGAAAACAAACGAATGAAGTTTGTTATACTTGAATATTTACAAAGATGATTGTATTATGTACAAGGAAAAATTAATATGTACATAAAAATAATTGGGACTTACACCGTGAGGGAGACCCATGATCGATTAAGAAATTCGAGGAAAAAACAGGTTCGACTTTATCTTCAAATCGAATCGATCATGGAAAAAAGGTGTGTAAGTTTGATGAAAAGTTTTGAAAAGGTTTTGAAAATGATTTTGAAAAGTGAAGTATATTCACAAGAAGTTTTGAAAAATATTTGAGTTTGAAAGTTATAAAAGAACATCTTTGAAAAGTATTAAGAATACTTAAAATGTCTTGTTTTCGACTTAATGAAAATATAATCAAAAGAGAATATTTTTGGATTTTTTTGACATAATCATAAAATAGGTATATTAAATGACAAGTATGCAAGAAATCATCTCAAAATGAGAAGTTTTGATTGGTTTTTGAAAGTGTTGAAGTTTAATAGAAAAAGTAAAGAAAACAAGTGGTAAAAATTTGTTTTGGTCTTAAGGAGGCTTGAACTCATGACCTTTGGTTTTGAATTGAAAAATTTTACCACTGAGTCAAGTGTTTATCTTGTTATTTACACGCTTCCAATTAATTATATTTAAAAACAAGTCTTTGAAATGTTTAAAAAATGAAGGAAAGTGAAAAAATTAACAAAATGGTCCCAGGGGGATTCGAACCCTGGACCATAGGCAAGGCAAAGGAAACATGAAAAGCGTCTTTGACATTGGGAAGTAATACATCCATTGATTTAACTTAAACCACAAATATATATTTTAAACATAGCTTCAAAAATTGAATTTCAAAACTTCATCTTCTTCCTCTTTACTGTAACCGCGAAAAAAACACCATATCCATGGCATATTCAAATTTCTTCAAATCTTGATCAATTTTAAAAGTTTAAAATGCTATTTCATCTAGATTTTTCCACGATTATGAATATGTATTTTGTTGTTATTATTAATCAAAGAGGACCACGAATTTTATCAATCCCATTTGAACCTAACTAAAAAATTGTTAATTCTTGAAACTCGGTTGTTTTAGTTCCATTAACAACCCGATAGCTTTAGTGATTGAATGTCTACATTTTGCTTTTCAATTTTAAAGCTAAAAGTGCATAATTGAGGATTTAAAGTTTGAAAAACTTACCTCTTAGTATGAAAAACCGGTTCGAGTTCTACAACTTCCGGTGCAAAGTGATTGATTTAGCTTCCTTGAACCTCCACGAGTGTGTTTGATCCTTAGTTTGTTAGAAACCTTTTGAATTAATCCAACCAAGTCAACTTGCAGGTGGCTAGTTTTTGAATGGAGGATGATGATGATGATGTTACAGAACTTGTTTAAAACTTGGATCATCTCTATGGGATGTATGGAAAGTGTTTGAATGATAAAAGCTGAAAGCATAGAGTGGATTTCGGTTTGCAAGTTTAGGCTCAAAACTTACACAAATGGAGTTTTGTGTGAAAAATATCTCTTAGCTTGTTTCTTGATGGTTTTAAGTTTTAAACAAGTTCTATTTGATGTTTATAACATGTTTGAACCCTCGATTCTCTCAAATTTTGCAAGGTTTGAGAATTGCAAAATTCCCTCTTTGAACTTTGTAACTTGAAACTTAAGTAAGAAAGAAAGAAAGCTTGATTTGGATAGCTTTGGTGTGGTTTGAATTTGATGAAATGACCTCTATTTATAGGCCAAAATTCTGAATGACAAGGCATGGCTATCATTGAGAGCTTGCAACTTGGCTTAAGTGGTAAGATGGAATCTTTTGCATTTAATGCAAAAGTTACTTTTCTAACCATGGTTAGAAATTTCTTCTTGATCAATCCTTTATCAATCATTCACAACTGATATTTATCAGTTATAACTTGTCTCTAAATGGTGACAAGGCTTCTAGGAGGAGAAAATGCAAAAAATGACTTATAATTTTGAAACATGTACTTGAAATTCCATGGTTTTGAAGCCCTATGTTTCAAAATCAAAAGTATAGCTAGAAAAAATGGTTTTGCAAGTTCTTGGAAATTTTGGAAAGCTTGTAACAAGGGCTACAACTTTCATGTTTTTAGTTTTTTCTGATTCCAAAAGGATCTATGTGAAAAATAGCCATGAAAGTAGGAAAAAACCATGTTTTTTAACACTTGAAAATTTTTCTAAGTGTTAGAAAATTTTCAATTTTGACTTTTTTGTTGACTTTTTCAAATTTCTTGATTTTTTATGATCATGATGGATCATTTGAAATGTTTTGATGATTGAAAAAGTTTGGTCTTGAAAAAGTTGACCAAAAGTCAAAGTTTGACTTTTACGGATGAATTTTATTAGACGATTCAGAATTTGTCTGATGAAGAAACATGGACTTTTGTGATGTTTTGAATCAAGAAATTAGGTCAAGATGTTACATTGAAGATGTTAAGATCAATCTCCAAGCAAATAGGTCATTCATTGATCAGAAAATCAATGATTCACTATCCTCGATAAAAAACCCTAATTGGTCGATTCTTGATAGATCATGAGAAAAAGTTGGGAATCTGAAGATCAAATGTTGATGGTTGATTAAGATAGGTCAATTGAGGTGGTGGAAACTCAAAACCTAATTGATCACATCTTGAGCGGATGAAATTTTGAAGAAACCACGATTTTGACTTCTAGAAGCCACACGATCTATTATTCGAAATTGTTAGTGATGCGGTGATGCATATATGAGGTGGTATATTAGGTCAAAAATTGGGGTATGACACACCTACTCTTTAATGCTCTTTTCGACAACATTTGTTGCCACTACTTTTCAAATTTCCTCGATTGCATTGGTCATGTCACTCGATCCATCATCTGCGTCCACCTCTTGTTTGCCTTCCATACTTAGCTTTCTCCAATGAATGTGAATAGCGTCAATTGGTATTGGATCACCACTCAATGTATATCTTCCTAAATCATAAGCACAAGGTAACCCGTACACTTTTCTATGAGTACTCTCGCACTTTTGGGTGTCTGTACCAACAATATCGACCCTGACTTCACAATATGCCTCAAACTCTAGATATAGATCCGCAAATTTCCATAAAATTGGCTAGTGTGTGCATGTTCTACTTCATAAAAACTCTTAGGTGAAGCTCTAAAGTTGCCCAATTGTATCTTAATATTGCCATTCATAGCCTCCCGCATTTGCACATATCACTAAACTATTCTCCACATTTGCTTCATTTTCAGTATGCGGATTCAACCCTTTAAATAAATAAAAACAAGTAAGTACGTAATATTAATATATAAAACTTTGAATAAAGTCAAGATATATTAACATAAGCATACCTATTGGTTGTGGTGTTTCCCAAATGCAACACTTGATTGATCCATGCTTCAACGAATCTATGTCATCGAAGACAACCATGTATCTTTCACATAATCAATAAATGTTGTAAAGTCAACACATCCATGCTCAAGTTGTTGCAACCGTTGTTGATACTCCACCTCATCACTAGCCCTTACAAGTTCATACATTTTCTCTATCAACTCCATGCAATATTCCTTATTCCTTACACTTCTCACATTTTTGTTGATGTGAAATTGACAAAAAAATTGGTTGTTTTGGAAATCTGTTTCAATTGCTTTCATCAAGGCAAGATCACTATCGATCAACACCACTTGTAGCAAAACCGTCCTTAGTAAACAAGCTGTTCAACTTATCAAAACCAACAAAAATTTTCGTCTGCTCGATTCCATATATGCAAATGCAACAACAAATGTTAACTCGATGGATGTCACACCAACTATTTCAAGAGAGGTTGTCTATACTTATTTGTCTTGTATGTCTTTCCATAATCAACATAATAGGAAACATATTCAACAACTTCATTGATTACGGATGAGCCCGAAAATATATCTACAGAATCATTTTTTCTGCTCCGATATACATAATCGATTTCTCTACCAACTTAAATAAATGTTGCATTTATGTTCTAGGTCCCCTTATATCTTTATATTTACTTTTGTGCTTATATACTTGCGTGATCCAGTGAGATTTTACGGATCTCGCTCTGCAATGACAAAGTATGTGTCTTGGTGGAACATGACGTTTTGTCAAATCACCATATGTTGTTGTTCTTACGCATTAAGTGACTTACAAAAGGATGCCCTTCAAATGTATTAGGTAACCCATGATTGTGAACTCTAAATTTTACATCAATCTTCCATTCGGAACCATCTTTTAACGGTGTGGATCTAATTTTGAACGGAAAACCACATTTCTTACTAGCACTCTATGTTTCACTTTCTCCTTCTTTGTATTTTCCACCTTTATCACAACCAATATTACTTTATCAATTCTTCCTCTCTTGCCTATTTTGGTATCTGAACGTGTTATTATAATTGTCATTTTATTCCTGATTCCATCTCCCTAATCCATCTTATCGCCTCTTCTCTTGTAGAAAAACATTGTGCAGATATAAACATATCAGTGGTATCTACGCATGTCTGATTTTTATCGCATATTTGAGGAATAACACATGTTTAACAAAATTAAACAAAATTAAAAAAAATAGTAAAAACCGCACCGGATAACTATACCACATGTTATCCGTTGACTTTTATTACAAAGAAACTCACGGCGAAGGATATCCAGGTTGGTTAATGTTGTTAAGGGATAACTTGTGGCACGGTTTCCAAGAAAAAAGCGATCAAAATTTAGCTTTAAAAGGTTATCCGGTTTATGATAAAATACATACGGATTTCTCCATCTTAGGTTATCGGTTCTTAAATTTGAGTTCCACTTGTCTTTTCGGATGTGTTTAGATGAATAGTGAAAATAGTAAAAATTCCACTAAAAAGTAAAAATAGTAAAAGGGTAAAGTTGGAATATTAGAAAATTTGTAGGGGTATGGAATAGCTGTAGGGGTATAGGGTAAAGTTTCCTATCGGTCGGTTTAATCGATTGGATCAAAAGTGAAGTTGAATTTGGTTTGACCCAACCTTTCGAATCTCTAATGGGTCAAAAGCAGTAAGCTGGAAAAAAATTCGGACTAAATCAAACCAAATAATCAAAGTTGGTATATCATTTTTGAATTTTTGAATTTTCTCTTTTTCTACCATTGGTGACTTCGGCACTTTGTATGTTTTGTTGATTTTAATTTGATGATACTAGATGTTTTAGATTTTGAAGTTCTATTTATTGGTATAATGTTTCAAAATTTGAAAGTACTATAATATTTTGAATTTGATGATATATCTATAATGTACGTGATGGTAATATAGAATTTTTCTAGTTTTAATCTAATGAGGTATGATTGAACATAAGGGACTAATATGGTCTAATTAAATTTTATAAGAGATTAAATATGGTTTTCGTTGTTAGGGACCAAATTGTCCCAAAATTTAATGTGAGGACCTACAAATCTCTTTTGTAAATAATACATATGGCGGATGTAATATGATTGAGTCCGATTAATAAATAAAAATAAATCGGTTTGAAAAATATTAATAGAGGACTAACATGATCGATTTAATTTTGTAAGGGATTAAATATTGACTATTTTTGATAATTTGGACTATCTGTTTTGTGAGGGACTAAAATGGATCTCTTTTTAATTAAAGATCAATGGTTTAATTCTTAGTGTCTACACATTTATTATTTAAATGTATTGTTTTCAAAAATTTCAAAATGTATTATTATTCTCTACCTTTTTATTGGGACCAATTTTAAAAATTGGCGAGAGAGCCTTCAAATTTTGGGGACAACTCGATTACATGAATGATAAAGTCATTATATTTCCGTGGAGAATTAACACCAACTATACCCACTAGATTATCGACTGTGCTTCAAATATATTAAAAATAAAATCATATTTTCAATAATAGTTGATATTTAATTTTACATTTGTATATAAAATTATCTTGACCATTTTAAATTATGTTTGTAAAAAATAGAATTTTGAAATTAAAAATATTAAAAGATATCAAAAACTTTCCGCTTGCCTTCTCCAAGGACTTCAATGGGAGGGAAATTGCCTTCTCTGAGGTCTTTGAGCACAAATATAAACACACGTGCGAGAATCTTGAAGGTCACGAAAAACCTGAAAGGGGTTTGAATTGAGTTTTATACTTGAAAAACTTTTCTCTTGAAAGCAATCCATTTTCAAAGTTATTTGTTTTGATAAGGAATGAAAGAATTAGAAAGCACTAAAGAACACATAATTTTTATACTAGTTCACTTGAAACTTTAAGATACTCTGAATCCTCCTTCTAAGGTGATTTGCCTCTCCAACAAGGACTTAATCCAATAATCCAGTGATTACACTTGCACCCAATGACTAACACACTTTCAATGTATGTGACTAAAAACCTCTAAGACTAACTATCATAGACTTCACTTCGAGACTCTTGACCAATGGTCTCTCGAGGAACAATCAAGCATGGTTTGAAAACAAGTTTGTTTACAAGTAAATATGCTTCCACAGGCGATATATAAATATATTTTTAGTACAAATGACTTGAAAGAATATACAACTTTACAAAAATAATAGTGTTTGAGCGTGGTGAGGTTTCCTCAAATGAATTAGCAATATGTTAGCGGCCGAGTTTCTTAAGTCTTTAAATCTTTATATATAGCCATGCATATGATGTAACCATTGAAGGGTACATGCGGAAATATAAAATTTGTGGCGGCTTGAGAGAAGGCGTGGGGACAAGATAAATACGTAATATTAGGTCCCTCATGATAATGGAATAAACGTTTGTTTGTACCATGTAATGTTGTACCATATTAACATTATCTTCTTTTGTACTTTAGCCTGCGAGCATGATTAAGAGGAGTGAATCTAACCACGGTTAATCAAACTTCAAACCTTTAAGTCTTGATCTTCCTCTTGAGTCTTTAGCACTTGGTTTTGAAGAACCTTCGTATCATAAGGTTGGAAGAACTTAGAGTCTTGAGTCTTGAAACCACGTCTTTAGAGTCTTGACACTTGGTCTTGTAACCTTGTATCGTAACTAAGTTGGGAAGAACTTCAAGTATTTAGAGTCTTGAGCCACGTCTTGAGTCTTTAAGCAGGATGGTCTTACGAACCCTTTTCTTTTAAACTTGAGTCTTGACATCTTAGACAATGTTCATAACTTCTATCTTGAGATCTTGGTGGTTTCTTTAGGTAGCGTATTAGAGTAACTTACCGGATGCTTCTAAAGCTTTCCTCGCTACTTGTTCATCCAGGGCATGTAGCTTAGAAGCGAGCATTTTCTCTTCTAATGTAATGGCCCGCCATCCATTAGAAAGCGAGAACATGTTGTTTATTCTTAAAAATACAACAAACATTAGTGTAACAAAATTATTCACTCAAAACATACTCTTTGTTATCATCGAAACTGGGAGACATAATTGCGGAGACCAATCTTGTTCTAAAAGTCTCTTTTTATGATGACAAAACTATGAATGATGACACAATTTTGCATAACATCGAAAGAAAATAGAAATGAGAAAGGTGAGGATTTATTAACCTTTACCTAAAAACTCCCCACTGAATCTGAGACTTGGTAAAGATCAAAAATTCGGAGTAATACCATCGAGTAGTAGCTCCCTGGTTCCAACCGGATCGGATAGAAGGATCTTGAGAGTCTTGATTCTTGAAGATCAACTTCTCAGTGATATCTTGAACTTCAAATTCGTCAGACGGGTTCCAGTTCTCGGTTAGAACTTGACTTGAACTAACTCTTCCAGTCTAGTTTTATGAGTCAAATGCATGACTTTCTTGATTCCATAAAAATCTGAAAAATAAAAGCAACATAATTCTACCAAAAACAACAGGTTATATTTGGTTAGATTGTAGTGCATTTTTCGAGAGAATTTAATCATTGAGAATCAAAATTGCTTCTTTAACTTCTCCCCTTTTTGTAATAATAAAAAGTTATATTTTAAATATGTGATAAAACAAATTAGATAAAAGAGGATAAATAAGGATGCTTTCATTCATTCAAAGAGTTTAGAAAATAGGAATTTAAAATATTTATCAAAACAATGAGAGGAGGTTCTTGTCGAAGAAAATATTAAATGATTAAGAAGCGCCGGTTCTTAAGAGTTGGAAGGAGAAGGATGCGGTCGAGAAATCTTCTTGAGAATTAACTCCGACATATTCGAACATTATCATTGACCACCTTTTGTTCTTTCAAACTACGATTCACTTCTGCATTGCACTGCAGTCTCTTCGATAGTAGTATTCATGACCTTGAATTGTTGTTACATTGAAGGCTCGACTAGAAACTTGAGAGATTCTTCTTCATAACTACTTGACCCGATCTTTCATGTTCATCGATTCTCTCATCCTCTCCAGCTTTTACCTTGTTTCCTCTTCTTGAGCACTTAGAAGAGACTTAACTCCATTTCCTTTTGCTTATGAGCAATAAGTTGGAAGGCACGAGTTAACTCCATTTCTTCCTCATTTGTTGACAACCTCTCTACTATTGTCATCCTTGAATTTAAAAAATTGAATATTCTTTAAACTGTACTTCATCCATTGCTCAAAATGTGCCTTAGGGCATCGGATCTTTGTGGGAAGAAAATCCTAACCCTCTTCATTGAGGCTTAACTACCACCCTCTTATGCCCTTATCCATAAAAAATTGGGGCATTCAACCAAGGTTTTGGGACTAGGTTTCTCAAAGATTATCGAGAGATAGATCGAGGAAGAGGGTTCATATGGATGAACAACGTTAGTGAGTCCAGGATTTAGACATTTGATCAAATTCGAGTTAGAAAATCTCAAAGTTTCATGGTTATTAATTTATCGTTTCTTCCATATTCCAAAGTTTGTGGTGAAGCAGGATCGAACACCTTTTGTTTTGATCAAAATTATATGATTATTTGATCGCGACTTTATACATCTTATAAAATCTAGGCGGAAAGTATACAGTCCTCGCGTGTAGATTTAAAGATTATCGAATACCAAGGGACTAAATATCGATATATCGTTATCTAAGGTTTACTCTTAAATCTAAGGCTAATGATGTAAATAATTAGGGTTTAGGGAACCTAGCGGTTGTAATCTAGTTTAGACTCAATGGAAAATATCGGTATATAATGGTTGAACTTGATTTAGAAACTCGTTGACTTAAGCTCGTATTGTCAAAGCAGTTCGATGGGAAATATTTATTTGAAGACCACTTTCTCACATTCTCGTGTTTATCAATTAGGATCTTATAATCGAACCTAAGTGAGTGCTATATTTGTTTCAATTAGGTTTAAAATAGTTTGAAAATAAATAAAACCTAATCACTTAAAAGCGCTCTTCTTTATTGTAAGTTGATGCTTTCATTCTAATGTCGATTATTATCTCGAACTCTCATTTTATTGATCCTAACTTCTAGTTTGTATTTTACTCTCGTAACAAAACAGTTGCATTAAGAACTAGTAATCGAAACTAGAAAGTTAATCTTTTAAAGCAGAATAAATCGAATAGCGTTGCTAAACCCCATTATATATGACCTTACATCTGATAACTAAATTTAGCCTAGCATGTTAAGCGATTAGGTATAGCCAACAATGATAAATGGACAATTCAGGATAAAACATGAATTCGGATAAATCGGGCATAAAATAAATAAACAATTAAATAAGCTAATAAATTAATTAATTAAAATAAACTGAAAATAAAGGTGGAATATTTGGCAGAGAGGTTAAGAGTCTCCCACAAATCGGTGAGATCTACCCTTCGTTGTCCAGAAAATCAAATGCGATGAAAAGAAATTAAAAGGCGCAATTATAGCGTGGGTTAAATTGGCAAAGGTTCCTGACAATCCATGATGTGGAAATTTCTCTGAGAGCGGATAAGTTAAATGAATCGAAACTAGAAATAAAATCAATCTTGAAAATAAAATTTGGCGATAGCGATTTTCAAAATTCTTTGAAAGAAAAGGTGTTTTGAGTGAATTCCGGTAGCCTATTTATAGAGGTGAAGCACGAGTTGAAGCAGAAGCTATTAGTTTTTCTACGCCATTGGATTCTCTCCGTAGTGTAATTACGTCTGAGCTAGCTAGAGTTTGTGACGCTTGCAAACTTGAGTGAGAAGTCTTGCTCCACAGTGCGTGATGATCGCTGGGGCTTTGACTTGGAGGGGTGTAGAGGTCATTACACCTTGGGCTTGGTGAGCGTGTATGGAAGTGGGCAGACTGCTTCCTTGGCTACTTTTTGCTTTTGCTTCTTTCACACCCCCATTTCTTGTCATACACCACATACTTGCATACGTACTTCTATTTTGTGAACTTTGATTATGATTCATCCGTCTTTTCTCGGGTTTCTTCACACGTGCCTTATAATTGGTAAAACACGAAAACATAGAAAATATCGGTATAATGAATAAAAAGTAATTTAGTTAATTAAAATACGGATAAAAAATCATATAAATTGATCTAAATAATCGATACGTTTCGTGTGATCAAA